>JAVTVY010000066.1:0-35007 GCA_036873755.1 Hanleya hanleyi
ATAACCATCAAACACCATTGGGATTCCCCTTCAATATAAGTCTCCCACATACAAAATACTCATTAAGGATTTCTGTTCTACGATGATTTGTGTAATCCATCATCCATGTGCATAATAAAATACTAGGGCAAAAAACTTATTGATAGCTGGTGCTTTCCCAGGTTAGAAATACATTACAGTTTTAAGCACTTTAGCCAAATCTTCAGACCATGTATTAACATAACCATCAACTACCATGGAGATTCCCCTTTCAGGATATATATAATTTTTTTTTATGCTCAGAAAGATGCTTATGCAGGCACCTAGTCCCCCAGGTGGAGCAATACCTATGTTGCCACCTGTATTATGACCCAAAGGGTACAGGGTATCACAGCTGCCAAACTGCTCATTGTTGCTAGTTGTGTAAGCCATCTCATGTGCATGTTCATCATCATTTAGGAAATGAAATTCAAAGGATTCTGTATGCATGAATAATTTGCCACATCTCACTGGCCAGAGGAGGCCTCGAATTTTGTGACACAGAAAAAGATGAAAGATAAATATAATAGTCAAGTGAGGACAGTAAAAGAGTACAGGATTCCATAGAAATCATCGTTGTTGTTGTTATTGTTATCTTCTTTGATCGCCCTTTTGTGATGTTTTCGGTCATACCGTATAATGTGGTATGCTGTTGTTGTTGTTCTCACACTCGACCGGTTGGAGAAATGACTCTCACACACCCCCAATCAACGTAACCATATAATAATTTCACATATCATCCTCAGTAATTTTTGGATGAAAAATTAACAGTCACACTCTAATTTTACAAATTCATATCGAAAACGCCTAGTGAACAACAATTATCACATAATTTCACCATTTACTTACAAGTACGTGTAGACGAGCACCTTGCCGTTCAAAACGTCAAAATTTCCCGGCCTGTACTTCTGGCACCGTGCCAGATACACATGAACCGATGACGTCACACGTACCCGTTGCCGTTCAACGTGTAACTAAACCTCTCTATTGTTGTCTAACTCAGCGTAGCAAATCGCATTGATGGTTTTCGGTAAAGGTGTCCCGAAATGCAGTTCCAAGCGTAAGTTGCCTTTCTTGACGAGACTCAATGGATGATCGTTGTCTAAGGTGGGAGTCAGATCGAAACAGAACAATGTGTATCCTTTGCCGAAATCGTCTCGACTGATCATATTTCCCTCGTCTTGGTTGATTTGGCCAGTTGCTGTGAAGAGGTTCAGATAGCTCCAGATGTAATTGGCCGTTCCAAAGTTGGGTTGTAAGGGCCGTGCCGGTACCTGTTGGCCATCCACATGCAGGGCCACGAAATTGATGTTGAATGCTTTTAGGTTGAATGGATTCCTCGAGAGAGTCCCATTATAACTGACGTTCTCCACACAGGCTAAGTTTAAACGCTTGGGCAAATCCCCCAGGAACAGGTTTTCTTGATTGACAATCATATTCCCTTAGGGACGGAAAAGACCTTGGTCTGTACTCGTCGAATCGGATACTGGGCTGTTTTTTTCTCCAAGGCTCTGATGTGCCCCAACTGTACACCTGGGCTCGGTTTCACTTTGCGTACAAACAGACTGGCCTCTTGGATGACAATGTTAAACTCGAGGTCCTCACTCGGGGCCATCAAGGCAAACGCAGGCGTTGCGCGCACTAGTCGTATTTTGACAGGTACTCCATTCAAGAGGTATCGGCCCTGCATGAATAAGTCCGCATGCAGACGTCCCATCATATCGACCGATTGACTCTCTGCTTTGAAATCCACTCTCTCCGTATAGCCGTCAGTATCAGGACTCGCTTCCATCTTGCCTGGTGTATCTCGGTAGAACAACGGGGCTGTCAAATACGACTTTTCAGCGTCACGCCCGTAGGATAACAGTGTTTCGATGTAGGCTTAGTACGGGTACGTGTTCGTTGAGGCGCTCACCAGTTTATCACTGAGGGCTATATCCACTTGCTGGAATAGCGAATGAAGCCAGAGATTCACTGGACCCACGGGTGCATCTGCTTTGAGGACAGACCCATCTTTGTTGGTGATTTTAACTTTCACATATAGGTACGTATGGGCTAAAACCAGGTAGGTGGTATCTGCGTTGGTGATGGTGAATTCAATGGGACCTGTGGCTGTAATGCTGGAAAGGGGGAGATGTTCCACCCATTGGCCCTCTTCGGCACTGGTCTGAGTAGGTGGGACGGTCCATAAATCAAATTCACTGTTGGTAGAAGGACACGACTCGGCGTGGATGAAAGCCATGTTTAAGAAAAGATATCCTGAGTCTTCGATGAGCGTCGTCGCTGGGTCGGTCGTCGACTGGTGCGTGGTCTCGGTGGTGCAGATCTTTTATTCCCTACGGTGCGTTGTGCTTTGGCGACCAAGACGCCCCCTGCTTCTTTGGCTCGGCGTTTCAGTGCTTCTTTGGGTGCCGCACCGCCCAAGACATCACCCGCGACTTGCAGTCCACTGCGTACCGCTTGTTTGCCGATCGCTTTGACCCCACGCGTCACCAAGGGGAAGAACGTTTTGACGATGCTCCCGAGTATGTTCCCCAGCCCATGTCCTCGTTGCATGCGTGTACCTGCAAAGACCGGAAAGCTACCCCCGGCCTGTTGGGTATAATAGTCCATATAGCTGCGTGCATCACACTCGTAAGGCACCTTCATTATGCAAAGTGAACCGCTCGGACTTGACTGAAATGAAGTGTCAGCACCACTTTCCCACGCTCGAATGCGATCGGTTGACCGGTGTCGTATCTCATATCGATGACGATGGAGCTAATATCGGTCTGACTGACGGGTAGATAAACGATGTGCCTGAAATTGTGGGTGACTTGAGCTCCATACGTGCCTTTCACCGGGCAGACGCGTAGTAGAGGTACGTTGCTGTCTCCGACAATGTGTGCATCGACCGCGTCTGAGTAGAGGTACAGGCCATACATACCACCACGCATTTCCATCGGGATGTGGCCTATCTCGCCGGTGGGGCCAGCGTACCCCTGTAGATTGAAACCCAGCATTTGCTGTAGGGTAGGACTGATTTCGACACTCACGTTGGGGTTGACAGTGAGAGTGGCCTTGTCGTTGTGTGCGTTGTAATCGAAGTCCACATCATTTTTGAAGGGGAAAGATTTTATGGGTTGTGAAGTATTCGTGACGTCCCGTAGAGACTTATAATGCATCAGACTTCTCAGTCCACCCATGAACTCATTGGGAGTATCGTATTGGCCTTCGGGTAGCTTGAGTCGGGTTTCTTGTCCTTCGTAGGTCACCTCGTACCATACTTCATTGGCTCGCACGTTCTACCACGAGTAAGGGTATTGGATATCCACGAGTCCACATTCCCAGCGTCCAGGTAAATGCAACGGTTGCGGCAACTGGGTCACGTACTTGATCAAGGTGTTGTCAGGAAACACATCAGCCGAACTGTTACTGGGTAGGGTGAGGTAAAACATGACGACTGAGCTTTCCTGCTGCTGCTGTTGGTTTCAATACTTCTCCCAGCCCTTGGGCGCTAATCGTCGTGATGGTCGCGGTGAGTTAGATCTTGGTGGTTGCAGGGGGTGGCGTGGTAAAAGGAGTGAAAAAGTAGGTGCCCGCCGTGGTGGTGTTTTGGGGGGAGACTCCGGTCCCCACTCCCGAGAAGGTTGTGGATTCTGTCGTGCGTGCACCGGTGATTCACGCTGCATCCAGGCCCAGCGCTCGGGGTTCCCCACCAATTCCTGTGGTACATGCATGTCTTTCAAGCCTTGAGCGAAGACCTCCCATCCTCGAGGATTCGTGTGCTACCTGCGTTGACGCACCAGATCATTCACTAAATCCGTCATGTGGGTACCGGGGACCACCTGATTCTGTACCAGGAGTTCACCTTTATCATTCCATGTCATGTTAGGATTCTGTTTCATCCGTTGTAATACCAGGCCAGCTTGTTTCTTGAACGATGCAGGTACACTCTTCAGGACTTCGTCTTCGACCCACTGTGGGGCTGTCGGTGGTAGCCCTGGTAATGGCGACTGTTGGAGCGGTGCTGAGGTTGGTGGTGGCGGTGGTGCTGCTGGGGTAGATAGCGTTTTGTATTGGTCCATGAACGTCATGTACCGCTGAAGCGTTTCATTGTACTGTTGTACTTTCTCACTGTCGCTTAACCCCGGTCGTTTAAGATCTGACCCATCTCTTAATCGAGTGTGTTTATCGTCTTCACCGTAGAGGGTACGGGGTACGGTGATTGGAGGTTTTGAAGGAGCCGAGGTTCGACGAGGACCATTTTTTTCGTGTGGTTCATTGTCGGCCGAACAGTCCACCCAATACTGGACCCAACACGGAAGCCGCCAACGGTGCTAAAATGGCTCCGAGAAAGCCGCCTTGCTGTAACACCTTTTGCTTTTGTGTTTGAGAGACTCGCTTCTGGGCTAAGGTTCGCAGACCTGTCTTATGCTTGGCCAACTTCGCCTCCTGAGCCGGAGTCAGTGGTACGTTGCCTTTTAAGATATTGAGTCCAATCTCACACAGACAGCACACGAGAGCAGGGTCTGCGCCGCGTACAATGGTTCGAACCAACTCGGGTGGGGCCGTCTTCAATACACGGAGCGTCGGAGCATGCTTCCGTACTCGAGCAGACATCATGTACAACTAATGCTAGAACCCACAACCCTGCCCTTTTTATCTACCTACCTCGTTAATATTGAACAGAGACAAACGTCAGCCATGCTGTGGTAATAATGCTTTTATTATCCCCAACATCAAACACACACCCCAGCTGGGGGGAACCACTGTGGGTGTGTTTACATTATTTTTGCATGTACACGTGGTGGGTCTCTCCGGGAAAGATACCGGTCCGTAGTCGAAGGTGGTCGGGGGTGGCTTGCTTCAGGTCGAAGAGCATATACCCGTGCTGAGGGGTTGTCGCATCTTTAAAGGCTTCCAACGCAAACGCAGTGCGTCCAGGGTACATCTGTCTCGTCAGGTGCAGTACTTGAGTGGTATCTCTCGGGTTTTTGAAGACCACCAGGTAGTGAGCATTTAAGCTGATGTTCCGATGTTCTTTGTTTTTACTGAACAGATTCTGCACAATGTAGATGATGCTGAGCCGTCGATGGTGGCTGCCTTTGGTAAAGAGTTGGGTGACCCGCGCATCCGTCTCCGCCATGCGATCATCCAGAACCACCAATGTGTCCGGTTCCAAATCGGCCAGGTTGGGTAGCCCTTCCACGAACGTGATGTGGGGCATTGCTGCATACGCCGCCTGCCATTCTCCGTAACACCACACGACTCGGGCAATGGGTGGAGTAATCATGCTGTCGGCGTGTTCGAGGAGCTTCCTGACGAAGTGCGTTTTGCCGGAACCCGTCGATCCTCCGGTGACGCAGGTGAAGGGATGTTGCCACCGAGGGACCATGGTTGGGGGTGTATCCGCTGTCGTGGTAACCCACTCTTGTAAATTTGGTACGAGTGAACTGCGGTCGTCGGTGCGTCGAGCTCCGGTACCGTTGTCGATGGGCGTTCACTGTGAGTAATGAAATCCAGTGGATTTTCAGACGTAGTGGGCGCACTTGGTGTAGGTGTTGACTATACTCGCTGTAGCCTGTACACGTAATGTGGTGATGATGACTGGGCTCGTTTCGGTCACGGGATTGACTGGTGCTATCTGTAGACTGTTTTGAATGGCGGCTGGTGGTTGTGTCTTTGGTGGAATGAGTAGAGTGCTGAGATAGGCTACGTCGTAAAACACACCTCCGTAAAACACACTCAGCAGGGTTAGCAATATCACTACAAAGCCCACTTGTGCTTTGCGCCTTTTGGGCGACGTTGGGTTCAGAGACGGTTGCACTGTGTTCATGATCGAACGTGGAATGAAAGATGATGGCGGTGGTGTCTGGTTTTATAGTCGTTTCACCTGGTTGGCCGCGACCCATGAATTGAACGAACTGGGTCAGCCTTGCCATTTGACGAAATAAAATGGGAAGCCACGTCGACGTTCGGTTTTAAGGATGCGTTCCACCGTGTAGTAGTCTTGCTTTGTTTTTACGACAGGTTGTAATTCCAGTTCGTAAAACGTGCCTAGCAACGGTTCCCCTTGAAGATCTTCCAGTTCATAGACTCGCCGCTGTCGGGGTAGGCGCCGTTTTATCAGGAAGTGCTCATCGCTCCAGTTGGGCGAGTAACTTTTCTCGAACTTGCCCTTGACTTTACTGATCCGTACAGGGTCCCCGACCTTGAACTCCTTCTTCGGCATTCACTGCGATTATATGGGGTACAAGACACGCCGGACTTGGGCTTCATTGCGTTGGGTCACGGTAGTGGGGGCTCTCTGTATACTTCGGTGATAGGCTCGATTGTAACCACTGACAAGTTTGGAGAGAACATCGATGTACCGCCTTGTATTCTAATAGGTGAAATATTTATACATGCGGCCTTTGAATGTCCTGTTGAACCTTTCCACAAGGGAAGCCTTGGTCTCGTTGTAGGTGTGAAAGAAGAAGACCTTCTGTTTCTTGAGAAAGGCTTGGAACGGTCTGTTGAGGAATTCCGTGCCTTCGTCGGTTTGCAAATACAAGGGTTTGCACCCGGTCTTGAAGATGTCCTTGAACGCCGCTATGAGATTCGCCCCCGTTTTCGTCCGGATGGGTACCACCCACGCATACTTTCACAGGATATCGATGCACGTCAAGATATACCGATTCCCATCGTTGTCTTTGGCAAAGGCGCTCATATCGGCGTAACCACAATATAGCGGGTTTTTGTGGATACAAATTATGTATGTGCATCCACATTTTAAAATCACCGAAAACAATGATTAATTCCAAATTGTGGATACACATGCTATATAGGTGATGTATCCACATTTTTACTTCCACGTTACTTGATAAATTGTCGGCATGAGAAGTGAATAAAATTGCGGCAAAACTCGAGTAGAAATTTTGGAGAAAGTTTTTTGGACATGTCAGATTTCATTATTTTTTCACGTGTCTGACGTGTCTTCTTCGTCGATCTTTATCAACAAAACGAAATAGGAACGACTAATAGTTTTGCACATAACTCTTATAACATATTTGATTATGGTTACAAAGAATCAAACCCCGACGTGTTTTCCTATTGCTGGTATGGATAGGAAAGTAATACGATATCTCGATCCCGTCGCACGATAAACTTTCATCCCGAATCTGAATTTCCCTGAGTACAAGTAATAGTAAATTTGATTGGCTGAACAGTACATACTGGCTCCGCCCAGCCGTTATTCAACCAATCAGCACACTTTTTACACGACATACGAATTCAATGAACTGTAAACAAGATCGGCTTTATAGTTTGTCTTTCTCATCCATATGAATTTAAAAAATAACTCGGTATTTTTATGAAACCGTGATTATTTAGGCTTTAAAAATAACACTGTGAGTATGACAGTATCTTGTTTTATAGCCAAGAGTTGTTAGAAAAATGCCAAAGGACCGTTGAATGCCGAATTTTCTTAACTTTTCCGCCATTGCGATGTCTGAAGATTTTCTTGTTTGTGTGTACATGATTTAGTAAATTCATTTTCTCACAGATTAAATAAGTATGGAAATTCTATAAATGTGGATACAATGTGGATACATCTCTTATATAGGAGGTGTATCCACATTTTACAAAGTCGAAGTTTTATGCTCTAAAAAAATGTGGATACACATCCTATATAGAGATGTATCCACAAAAACCCGCTATATTGTGGTTACGCCCTCATATCGACCAAATCTGCTTGCCATTGGGCATCTAGTCCTCCCACGATGACCCGGTTCCGTAGAAAATGGCGCGGGCAGCTCGATGTAAGGTATAGGTGTCTTGTTTTTTAACCAATCTCGAACTTGTATCCCATGGGGCTTGGCCGCTCGATAGAGAGCCGACAATGCACTATAGGCCGCCGGATTGTCGGGACTGTAGTATAAGTTATCCAACACCTTCTCCCAGCGCTTCATGGTGACAAAATGATAATGGACCCGGTGAGTATGGTTTATTTATAACGAAGTCTGATGTTCGGGTTCTATCACCGTTGTATATATCCTAGGTTGACTGAGTCTAGCCGGATAATCAATGGCATCGTCGTCTGGTTCATTGCTAGAAATTTGTTCATTGGGCTCAGCCAGGGCGTCCTCAATAGCACGAGACCATCCCAACTGAACAGCTGACCGCTCGTCCGGTGTAAACAACTGGTCCACAATAGGCACCACTTTCTCCAAGGCCGTCTAGGGTGAAGCTTTGCGTGGGATTGTGGTAACGCCCCACACGGGCAAAGAAGGGTCCACGGTGTACGTAGTTGGCGTTCTCGATGTGGATTAGGTCTCCGTCGAGCTCACCGCTCAACGCCCGTTGAAATTTGGTCCAGCCATCACGGTGTATGGTAACGGTAGTCGATACGGTCTCAGGGTCCGACCAGCAAACTTGACGGTCTCCCACGATGGTGACTTTATCCTCATAGACGTGTAATCCTACCTCAGGTGTAAGGGGAAGAACGGCTCGTAGGACTTGTGACATGGTTGACGAAATGCCGAATGACGCACACGCTGAAATCTCTCGTATTTATGGTGAAGTCCCACTGTCACTACCACAGCGTTAGGGTCAATAGGGCAAAAACCATGACGAGGCCAACGAGCCGTCGGTGGTTCCGGCGTGAGCGCTCGTGGTCCATAGCCCGGGCATCAAGGATGGCTGTCATTGTCCAGTAGGGGTGGGTGATAGCACACCCCTCCATCGAGTCCACTCTGTTGAGGACCGCTTCTGTGAACTCTTTTAGGATCTGGCGTCGCCCCTCGTTGTCGTCGCCATCTGCTAACATGGATCGAACCACTGCTCGGTAACCCGTGAGTGAATTAACCACGGTTGCATGCTGTAAAACGCGAGCCGCATAGGGATAGGTATCCGTCATGGCTCTGCAACCGTAGGAATGGAGGTGTGGGATCCAGAGCAGTGTGTTCTATAGACCCTGTCACACATGCGCGCCTATACATAGCTGTACTGGATACATGCATTCCATACAGGCGGTGGAAACCCGGATGTTGAAAGTACATGCATAAGGTTTAAGGAAAAATTGGAACTCTTCTGTGTTCGGAGGTAGTTTTAGTGAAACCGGAAGTGACGTCACACACACTTGCGCAGAGCCCGCACCACCAAACCTCAACCATGGACCCATATGGGGTTGAGTACACCAAACACACGCCCATGTGTATATTTCTATACTACGACCAGACTGCGCATGTGGAGACTCTTGAGCACAGACGACACACTAGTCCAGGCGCCTGCCCCTTCACGAGAGCTTCAAAATAAGACCTCGAACCCATAGTAGACAACCTAGACCCGAAAACGTCTATTTCCATACCCTTTTCCCACAATTCCCTGTCTGCGCATGCGCATAATGTCAAACACGGACGACACACTAGTCCAGGCGGATGCTCCCTCACATAGGCTTCACATGGATACCTCACTCGCCTCCAGCGGACCATTAGGGGCTGCCCTAGACCCCAAAACGTCTATTTTCATACCATACCATTTTCATACGTCAGTTCCACGTGTCATCCACCCTGTCGGATGCGCCTTCACGGCTGCTTCACATGGATACCTCATACGACTCCATAGGACCCATAGTGGCCCATGTCGACCCCAAAACGTCTATTTCCATACCCTTTTCCCACAATTCCCTGTCTGCGCATGCGCAGAATGTTGACAACGGCCGAGACACTAGCCCAGACAGATGCCCCCTCATGTGTGCTTCACATTGATACCTCATACGAATCCATAGGACCACTAGTGGCCCATCTCGACCCAAAACGTATATTTCCATACACTTGATCTACCGCGCATGCGCAGAATGACAATATTCCAACCCCAGACCCACCCCATCGGATGCCCCTTCACGAATGCTTCACATTGATACCTCATTCAACTCCATCGAACCATAAGTGGCTGCCCTAGTTCCCAAAACGTCTATTTGCATACCCTTTTCCCACAATTCCCTGTTTGCGCATGCGCAGACTGTTGACAACGGCCGAGAAACTAGTCCAGGCGGATGCCCTCTCAAATAGGCTTCACAGTGATACCTCACTCGACTGCATAGGACCACCAGTGGCTCACCCAGACCTCAACACGTCTATTTTCATACCCTTTTCCCCCAATTTCCTGTCTGCGCATGCGCAGAATGGTGACAACGCCCGAGGCACTAGTCCAGTCAGATGCACCCTCACATAGGCTTCACATTGATACCCCATACGGCTCCATCGGACCATTAGTGGCCCACCTCGACCCAAAAACGTCTATTTCCATACCCTTTTCCCACAATTCCCTGTCTGCGCATGCGCAGAATGGCGACAACGCCCGATCCACTAGGCCAGTCAGATGCTCCCTCATGCGTGCTTCACATTGATACCTCATACGACTCCATCGGACCATTAGGGGCTCCCCTAGATCCCAAAACGTCTATTTCCATACCCTTTGTCTGCCGCGCATGCGCAAAATGACGATATTTCAACCCACACCTAGCCCATCGGATGCCCCTCACATAGGATTTACAATGATACCTCACTCGACCCAATCGGATCATTAGTGGCTTCCGTAGCTCCAAAACGTCTATTTCCATACCCTTTGTTCACCGCGCATGCGCAGAATGGCGCTTTTCAACCCCACACCTAGCCCATCAGATGCTCCTTCACGAATGCTTCACTTTGATACCTCACTCGATCCAATCGGACTATTAGTGGCTCCCCTAGCTCCAAAACGTCTATTTCCATACCCTTTGTCCACCGCGCATGCGCAGAATAACGCTATTTCAACCCCGCATCCAGCCCATCAGATGCGCCTTCACAAATGCTTCACAATGATACCTCATACGACCCCATTGGACCATGCAGCGTATTTGAATTTTGGGGACTACTTTTTCTCCGCGGAAGCTTTTTCCGCGACCGTATCACCGCCAGACATGACCGCATCACCGCGGAGGAATACAAAGGTCACGTGACCTTGTATCAGAATTCAACAGAATAAGCCGCTGCCACATTGGTCAAGTTTTTTACTAAATTCAAGATGGCGGCCAAACTCTGGCAGAGGTCCCAATCTCCAGCGCCAACGCCTCAAGTTTAAGTGCAAAGAGGTCAATGAGACCTTTTTTCCACTTATTCTGCTACTTCCGTTCCGACGTGTTAGCTGAAAAATGTCCATATAAGATGGTTATGCTATAATTTTTTTTCTTCTCAAAGTCGTGAAGCTGCATACCAAATTAAAGCCGAGCTGCATACCAAATTAAAGCCGAATATTGTTTTTCATGATCTCAAGAGCTCTCCCCGTTGGCACATTTTTCAAATTTACTCCCAGGTCATGGAATCCAACGGATTGATTCAAAATTATTCTAGCGGGTTTAGAGGACATGTTTTCGTTCGGCGTCCAACATAATTGGTGCTTGTCCGAATTGATTCAACTCCTGGGGTGAATTGGGACGATTTAAGACTTGATTAGCTGAATTAATACTTATCCAATATGGACTAAATTTCTAGGGCATATATGTGGGATGCCATTAAATATTTGTGCTTGATATCACATTCTGTAGAAAAATCCGTCTGAATACACCCCCAGTTTACGGTAGTTGTTTGCTGCCGTTATCTTTATGTCTCGTTCATAATAAAAGTAAAAAAAGCCATTAAGGTGCACATTTGGCTTATATTATCTCGCATCTATTTAGAATCTAATTAGCAAAGCTGCTAATTTGCAGATAGGATACTTCGCTATTCAGAACGAGATGCTAATTATACAATATATTCTGTTTCCCCCAGACAAATCCACCGACCGCAATACCCCCCCCCCCCCCTGCATTTATTCAACTGAACGTAAATGTTGAATGAGAATTTTTTCCACTACCAGATTATGCAGCAGAGTAAACTTGCTGAATGATCGACAATGTTCGAGTCCTTCACACGAGGTACACCAACTGATTCGGGTGAGTGAGAATATCGTTCGACATCTCCGTGACGTCAATGACAAGTTATACCCCAGTGAGGTCGCCGATACTTATTAAAGCGGATAACGCTCATCTTCCATGGTCCAAAGTCAACATAACCTGTGATGTAACATGACGTCAAACGCTGAATAGCTTTTTCCTTAAACTGTCATCGAGAAAAAGCTTCACGCGAGCACATTCCATTCTTCACAGTTTGCTCATACTGAGAATGTCGGCTTTTTCCGTTAAAATGTAGACTATATACATATGTGCGAAGCTGGGACTTGGAACTCTTGTTCGTCAGAAAAAAAACAATATATTGTCTAATTAGCACTTTGATAATCGCATCTAAATTGCATCGATTCGCACCTCGTGGATACTTAATATATTGTCTATTTAGCGTAGATTCGCAGATTCAATATTACACGCCGGCTTCACAATATATTGTCTAAATAGCACTCTGATAATTGAATTTAAATTGCACAGATTCCCACGCCGCCCAGACTTGATTAAAAGTAGATTGGTATATCATTTCCATGTAATTTCTTTTATGTTCACGATCCACCGAATTCACAATGGCGGGGTCCCTTTCGAAGTTTTCAGCTGTTTCCCGGAATGAAACAATATATTGTCTAATTAGCAATTTAATATATTGTCTATTTAGCGTAAGCCATCACAATATCTTTGCCATATAGCACTTCGATAATTGCAGGTGATTCCACCCAGACCGGACTGAATTTATTTAGAGTACATTCGCAGATCATTTGGTCTACATTCCATCGCTACCTTGTTTTCAGAGCAGAGCAAATATATTGTCAAATTAGCATACATTCAAGGATATTTCGTAATATTCAAAGTCACTTTTTTCTGTGTACGACCAAACTGGTGGATTGGCAATTTGGTGAATGGTCGAACACCAAGGGAAGTTTCTATCAGCGACCACTCAATATGCCGAACAGTCATTCAAATGACTTGACCAGTTTAAACATAACGTCCGCAGAATGACCGGATACAGATTTATCTTTTTTCTCTGGTATATCATCAAACAGAGAAATGCGTCTTTCGACAAGAAATAAAGAATATGCGACCATGAGCGAAAATATCAGTTGTAGCGAGGTTTTGTTTTACCGAGTTTTTTCTATCGAAACCCAAATTATATGAGTGTCGGCCCAATAAACTATGCTTTGAATATTTCCATGCCAGGTTTTATCTTTCTTTCTACATTGTCGATAGCACATACAAGATATTATCCTATTTCATTTTTTGGGAATAAAGAAAAAGGACGAAACAAACATTCTTAGTCTCCCATCAAGCGACAGATCTCCAGTAACAAGTCAAATATATAACGAATCCGCGACATTTCGGCATGCAACATTTCGGCACAAAGTGAAGAGTACGGCATTGCGGCACGCGACATTTCACATTTCAAAGTCGCGTGCCGAAATGTCGCTTTACCGAAATGTCGCATGCCGGAATATCGCGCGACGAGATGTCCCGATACCGTATCCAGGTTTTTAGCTTTCGTGATTAACGCCCTTTATTAGTATTGTTCTTATGGTAACAATATGCCTTTACTAGGTTCAACAATCAATGGTGAAGCATTGTTGTCATGAGCGACATTGCCATTACCATTTCGGTAAGTCCGAAAGGCTGTTAACCGCCTCTCGCGATAGCGCTTCAAGTTCCAAATCCATCCCTTGGGTGCACTCACAGATGACTATAGTTATTTTTTCAAGGAGATAGTTCCTAAAAAGCTGCACGGAATATCATCAAATTATTGTCATCCTTTCATCATTTGAACGCAACCCCTAGTGTCAAATACCATTTGGTTCTCACGAGAACTTTTCACATGATGATTTTATAGTGATTAACAAATATGGCATTTCTAGGTTCAACAAAGAAAGGATATTCACATTCAATTTAGTTGTTAAGGATTTACTGCTGCATAGATAATATTGTTGTTATACTAACAACATATCATTTCTGGGTTTGACAATGGAGAATGAAGCATGATCGATAAGGTTAAACCGCTTTGGGAATATATATGTTAAGTAGGAAATATATTAAGTCTTCTTGAATTGCGAATATATGCAATTTACATGACATTATCAATGCTCTAATTAGACATTATATTGCCTCCAATCCAATAAAAATGTGTACGAATAAAATATATTTGCGAATCTCCGCTAAGTAGAAAATATATTAATTCTCATGGAAGTGCGAATGAGATTATCAGAACTGCTAATTAGACAATATATTGCTTCTGGTCGAAAGTCATCGAGGTAAAATCGATTTGCGAATCTACGCTAAATAGACACTATATTAACACTCACTGAAGTGCGAATCTATGAAATTTAGATGAGATTATGAAAGTGCTAATTAGACAATATATTGCTTCCCTGCAGTCTCGCCGAGGTAAAACACATTTGCGAATCTACGCTAAATATACAATATATTAACTCTCAGTGACGTGCGAATCTATGTAATTTAGATGAGATTATCAAAGTGCTAATTAGACAATATATTGCCTCCTCTGCAATCTCGTCAAGGTAAAACAGATTTGCGAATCTACGCTAAATAGACAATATATTAACTTTCCATGAAATGCGAATCTGTGCAATTTAGATGAGATTATCAAAGTGCTAATTAGACAATATATTGTCTTCTCTGCAATCTCGACGATGTAAACACATTTGCGAATCTACGCTAAATAGACAATATATTAACTTTCCCTGAAGTGCGAATCTATGCAACTGAAATGAGATTATCAAAGTGCTAATTAGACAATATATTGTCTTCTCTGCAATCTCGCCGAAGTTAAACACATTTGCGAATCTACGTTAAATAGACAATATATTACCTCTTCATGAATTTCGAATCTATGTAATTCAGATGAGATTATCAAAATGCTAATTAGACAATATATTGTGTTCTCTGCCATCACGACGAGGTAAACACATTTGCGAATCTACGCTAAATAGACAATATATTAACTCTCCGTTAACTGCGAATCTATGCAATTTAGATGAGATTATCAAAGTGCTAATTAGACAATATATTGCCTCCCCTGCCGTCTACCCGAGGTAAAACAGATGTGCTAATCTACGCTAAATAGAAAATATATTAACTCTCCGTTAAGTGCGAATCTATGCAATTTAGATGAGATTATCAAAGTGCTAATTAGACAATATATTGCCTCCCCTGCAGTCTACCCGAGGTAAAACAGATGTGCTAATCTACGCTAAAGAGACAATATATTAACTCTCCGTTAAGTGCGAATCCATGCAATTTAGATGAGATTATCAAAGTGCTAATTAGACAATATATTGCCTCCCCTGCAGTCTACCCGAGGTAAAACAGATGTGCTAATCTACGCTAAATAGACAATATATTAACTTTCCCTGAAGTACGAATCTATGCAATTTAGATGAGATGATCAAAGTGCTAATTATACAATATATTGTCTTCTCTGAAATCTCGCTGAAGTTAAACACATTTGCGAATCTACGCTAAATAGACAATATATTAACTCTTCATGATGTGCGAATCTATCCAATTTAGATGAGATTATCAAAGTGCTAATTAGACAACATATTGTCTCCCCTGCAGTCTCGCCGCGGTAAAACACATTTGCGAATCTACGCTAAATAGACAATATATTAACTCTCAGTGACGTGCGAATCTATGTAATTTAGATGAGATTATCAAAGTCCTAATTAGACAATATATTGCCTCCTCTGCAATCTCGTCAAGGTAAAACAGATTTGCGAATCTACGCTAAATAGACAATATATTAACTTTCCATGAAGTGCGAATCTATGCAATTTAGATGAGATTATCAAAGTGCTAGTTAGACAATAATTGTCTTCTCTGCAATCTCGACGATGTAAACACATTTGCGAATCTACGCTAAATAGACAATATATTAACTTTCCATGAAGTGCGAATCTATGCGATTGAGATGAGATTATCAAAGTGCTAATTAGGCAATATATTGTCTTCTCTGCAATCTCGTCAAAGTTAAACACATTTGCGAATCTACGCTAAATAGACAATATATTAACTCTTCATGAATTTCGAATCTATGCAATTTAGATGAGATTATCAAAATGCTAATTAGACAATATATTGCGTTCTCTGCCATCTCGACGAGGTAAACACATTTGCGAATCTACGCTAAATAGACAATATATTAACTCTCCGTTAACTGCGAATCTATGCAATTTAGATGAGATTATCAAAGTGCTAATTAGACAATATATTGCCTCCCCTGCAGTCTACCCGAGGTAAAACAGATGTGCTAATCTACGCTAAATAGACAATATATTAACTTTTCCTGAAGTGCGAATCTATGCAATTTAGATGAGATTATCAAAGTGCTAATTAGACAATATATTGTCTTCTCTGAAATCTCGACGAAGTTAAACACATTTGCGAATCTACGCTAAATAGACAATATATTACCTCTTCATGATGTGCGAATCTATCCAATTTAGATGAGATTATCAAAGTGGTAATTAGACATTATATTGTCTCCCCTGCAGTCTCGCCGAAGTTAAACACATTTGCGAATCTACGCTAAATAGACAATATATTAACTGTTCATGAATTTCGAATCTATGCAATTTAGATGAGATTATCAAAATGTTAATTAGACAATATATTGTGTTCTCTGCCATCTCGACGAGGTAAACACATTTGCGAATCTACGCTAAATAGACAATATATTAACTCTCCGTTAAGTGCGAATCTATGCAATTTAGATGAGATTATCAAAGTGCTAATTAGACAATATATTGCCTCCCCTGCAGTCTACCCGAGGTAAAACAGATGTGCTGATCTACGCTAAATAGACAATATATTAACTTCCCCATAAGTGCGAATCTATGCAATTTAGATGAGATGATCAAAGTGCTAATTAGACAATATATTGCCTCCTCTGCAATCTCGTCAAGGTAAAACAGATTTGCGAATCTACGCTAAATAGACAATATATTAACTTTCCATGAAGTGCGAATCTATGCAATTTAGATGAGATTATCAAAGTGTTAATTAAACAATATATTGTCTTCTCTGCAATCTCGACGAGGTAAACACATTTGCGAATCTACGCTAAATATACAATATATTAACTCTCAGTGACGTGCGAATCTATGTAATTTAGATGAGATTATCAAAGTGCTAATTAGACAATATATTGCCTCCTCTGCAATCTCGTCAAGGTAAAACAGATTTGCGAATCTACGCTAAATAGACAATATATTAACTTTCCATGAAATGCGAATCTGTGCAATTTAGATGAGATTATCAAAGTGCTAATTAGACAATATATTGTCTTCTCTGCAATCTCGACGATGTAAACACATTTGCGAATCTACGCTAAATAGACAATATATTAACTTTCCCTGAAGTGCGAATCTATGCAACTGAAATGAGATTATCAAAGTGCTAATTAGACAATATATTGTCTTCTCTGCAATATCGCCGAAGTTAAACACATTTGCGAATCTACGTTAAATAGACAATATATTAACTCTTCATGAATTTCGAATCTATGTAATTCAGATGAGATTATCAAAATGCTAATTAGACAATATATTGTGTTCTCTGCCATCACGACGAGGTAAACACATTTGCGAATCTACGCTAAATAGACAATATATTAACTCTCCGTTAACTGCGAATCTATGCAATTTAGATGAAATTATCAAAGTGCTAATTAGACAATATATTGCCTCCCCTGCCGTCTACCCGAGGTAAAACAGATGTGCTAATCTACGCTAAATAGACAATATATTAACTCTCCGTTAAGTGCGAATCTATGCAATTTAGATGAGATTATCAAAGTGCTAATTAGACAATATATTGCCTCCCGTGCAGTCTACCCGAGGTAAAACAGATGTGCTAATCTACGCTAAATAGACAATATATTAACTCTCCGTTAAGTGCGAATCCATGCAATTTAGATGAGATTATCAAAGTGCTAATTAGACAATATATTGCCTCCCCTGCAGTCTACCCGAGGTAAAACAGATGTGCTAATCTACGCTAAATAGGCAATATATTAACTTTCCCTGAAGTACGAATCTATGCAATTTAGATGAGATGATCAAAGTGCTAATTATACAATATATTGTCTTCTCTGAAATCTCGCTGAAGTTAAACACATTTGCGAATCTACGCTAAATAGACAATATATTAACTCTTCATGATGTGCGAATCTATCCAATTTAGATGAGATTATCAAAGTGCTAATTAGACAACATATTGTCTCCCCTGCAGTCTCGCCGCGGTAAAACACATTTGCGAATCTACTCTAAATAGACAATATATTAACTCTCAGTGACGTGCGAATCTATGTAATTTAGATAAGATTATCAAAGTCCTAATTAGACAATATATTGCCTCTGCAATCTCGTCAAGGTAAAACAGATTTGCGAATCTACGCTAAATAGACAATATATTAACTTTCCATGAAGTGCGAATCTATGCAATTTAGATGAGATTATCAAAGTGCTAGTTGAACAATAATTGTCTTCTCTGCAATCTCGACGATGTAAACACATTTGCGAATCTACGCTAAATAGACAATATGTTAACTTTCCATGAAGTGCGAATCTATGCGATTAAGATGAGATTATCAAAGTTCTAATTAGACAATATATTGTCTTCTCTGCAATCTCGTCGAAGTTAAACACATTTGCGAATCTACGCTAAATAGACAATATATTAACTCTTCATGAATTTCGAATCTATGCAATTTAGATGAGATTATCAAAATGCTAATTAGACAATATATTGTGTTCTCTGCCATCTCGACGAGGTAAACACATTTGCGAATCTACGCTAAATAGACAATATATTAACTCTCCGTTAAGTGCGAATCTATGCAATTTAGATGAGATTATCAAAATGCTAATTAGACAATATATTGCCTCCCCTGCAGTCTACCCGAGGTAAAACAGATGTGCTAATCTACGCTAAATAGACAATATATTAACTTTTCCTGAAGTGCGAATCTATGCAGTTTAGATGAGATGATCAAAGTGCTAATTAGACAATATATTGTCTTCTCTGAAATCTCGTTGAAGTTAAACACATTTGCGAATCTACGCTAAATAGACAATATATTACCTCTTCATGATGTGCGAATCTATCCAATTTAGATGAGATTATCAAAGTGATAATTAGTCATTATATTGTCTCCCCTGCAGTCTCGCCGAGGTAAAACACATTTGCGAATCTACGCTAAATAGACAATATATTAACTCTCAGTGACGTGCGAATCTATGTAATTTAGATAGGATTATCAAAGTGCTAATTAGACAATATATTGCCTCCTCTGCAATCTCGTCAAGGTAAAACAGATTTGCGAATCTACGCTAAATAGACAATATAATAACTTTCCATGAAATGCGAATCTATGCAATTTAGATGAGATTATCAAAGTGCTAATTAGACAATATATTGTCTTCTCTGCAATCTCGACGATGTAAACACATTTGCGAATCTACGCTAAATAGACAATATATTAACTTTTCCTGAAGTGCGAATCTATGGGATTGAGATGAGATTATCAAAGTGCTAATTAGACAATACATTGTCTTCTCTGCAATCTCGCCGAAGTTAAACACATTTGCGAATCTACGCTAAATGGACAACATATTAACTGTTCATGAATTTCGAATCTATGCAATTTAGATGATTATCAAAATACTAATTAGACAATATATTGTGTTCTCTGCCATCTCGACGAGGTAAACACATTTGCGAATCTACGCTAAATAGACAATATATTAACTCTCCGTTAAGTGCGAATCTATGCAATTTAGATGAGATTATCAAAGTGCTAATTAGACAATATATTGCCTCCCCTGCAGTCTACCCGAGGTAAAACAGATGTGCTAATCTACGCTAAATAGACAATATATTAACTTCCCCTGAAGTGCGAATCTATGCAATTTAGATGAGATGATCAAAGTGCTAATTAGACAATATATTGCCTCCTCTGCAATTTCGTCAAGGTAAAACAGATTTGCGAATCTACGCTAAATAGACAATATATTAACTTTCCATGAAGTGCGAATCTATGCAATTTAGATGAGATTATCAAAGTGTTAATTAAACAATATATTGTCTTCTCTGCAATCTCGACGAGGTAAACACATTTGCGAATCTACGCTCAATAGACAATATATTAACTCTCCGTGTGGTGCGAATGTATGCAATTTAGATGAGATTATCAATGTACTAATTAGACAATATATTGTCTTCTCTGCCATCTCGACGAGGTAAACACATTTGCGAATCTACGCTAAATAGACAATATATTAACTCTCCGTGTGGTGCGAATGTATGCAATTTAGATGAGATTATCAAAGTGCTAATTAGACAATATATTGCCTCCCCTGCAGTCTACCCGAGGTAAAACAGATTTGCTAATCTACGCTAAATAGACAATATATTAACTCTCCATGAAGTGCGAATCTATGCAATTTAGATGAGATTATCAAAGTGTTAATTAGACAATATATTGTCTTCTCTGCAATCTCGACGATGTAAACAGATGTGCTAATCCACGCTAAATAGACAATATATTAACTTTCCCTGAAGTGCGAATCTATGCAATTTAGATGAGATGATCAAAGTGCTAATTAGACAACATATTGTCTTCTCTGCAATCTCGTCGAAGTTAAATACATTTGCGAATCTACGCTAAATAGACAATATATTAACTCTTCATGAATTTCGAATCTAGGCAATTTAGATGAGATTATCAAAATGCTAATTAGACAATATACTGTGTTCTCTGCCATCTCGACGAGGTAAACACATTTGCGAATCTACGCTAAATAGACAATATATTAACTCTCCGTTAAGTGCGAATCTATACAATTTAGATGAGATTATCAAAGTGCTAATTAGACAATATATTGCCTCCCCTGCAGTCTACCCGAGGTAAAACGTGCTAATCTACGCTAAATAGACAATATATTAACTTTCCCTGAAGTGCGAATCTATGCAATTTAGATGAGATGATGTCTTCTCTGAAATCTCGTTGAAGTTAAACACATTTGCGAATCTGCGCTAAATAGACAATATATTACCTCTTCATGATGTGCGAATCTATCCAATTTAGATGAGATTATCAAAGTGATAATTAGTCATTATATTGTCTCCCCTGCAGTCTCGCCGAGGTAAAACACATTTGCGAATCTACGCTAAATAGACAATATATTAACTCTCAGTGACGTGCGAATCTATGTAATTTAGATAGGATTATCAAAGTGCTAATTAGACAATATATTGCCTCCTCTGCAATCTCGTCAAGGTAAAACAGATTTGCGAATCTACGCTAAATAGACAATATAATAACTTTCCATGAAATGCGAATCTATGCAATTTAGATGAGATTATCAAAGTGCTAATTAGACAATATATTGTCTTCTCTGCAATCTCGACGATGTAAACACATTTGCGAATCTACGCTAAATAGACAATATATTAACTTTTCCTGAAGTGCGAATCTATGGGATTGAGATGAGATTATCAAAGTGCTAATTAGACAATACATTGTCTTCTCTGCAATCTCGCCGAAGTTAAACACATTTGCGAATCTACGCTAAATGGACAATATATTAACTGTTCATGAATTTCGAATCTATGCAATTTAGATGATTATCAAAATACTAATTAGACAATATATTGTGTTCTCTGCCATCTCGACGAGGTAAACACATTTGCGAATCTACGCTAAATAGACAATATATTAACTCTCCGTTAAGTGCGAATCTATGCAATTTAGATGAGATTATCAAAGTGCTAATTAGACAATATATTGCCTCCCCTGCAGTCTACCCGAGGTAAAACAGATGTGCTAATCTACGCTAAATAGACAATATATTAACTTCCCCTGAAGTGCGAATCTATGCAATTTAGATGAGATGATCAAAGTGCTAATTAGACAATATATTGCCTCCTCTGCAATTTCGTCAAGGTAAAACAGATTTGCGAATCTACGCTAAATAGACAATATATTAACTTTCCATGAAGTGCGAATCTATGCAATTTAGATGAGATTATCAAAGTGTTAATTAAACAATATATTGTCTTCTCTGCAATCTCGACGAGGTAAACACATTTGCGAATCTACGCTCAATAGACAATATATTAACTCTCCGTGTGGTGCGAATGTATGCAATTTAGATGAGATTATCAATGTACTAATTAGACAATATATTGTTTTCTCTGCCATCTCGACGAGGTAAACACATTTGCGAATCTACGCTAAATAGACAATATATTAACTCTCCGTGTGGTGCGAATGTATGCAATTTAGATGAGATTATCAAAGTGCTAATTAGACAATATATTGCCTCCCCTGCAGTCTACCCGAGGTAAAACAGATTTGCTAATCTACGCTAAATAGACAATATATTAACTCTCCATGACGTGCGAATCTATGCAATTTAGATGAGATTATCAAAGTGTTAATTAGACAATATATTGTCTTCTCTGCAATCTCGACGATGTAAACAGATGTGCTAATCCACGCTAAATAGACAATATATTAACTTTCCCTGAAGTGCGAATCTATGCAATTTAGATGAGATGATCAAAGTGCTAATTAGACAACATATTGTCTTCTCTGCAATCTCGTCGAAGTTAAATACATTTGCGAATCTACGCTAAATAGACAATATATTAACTCTTCATGAATTTCGAATCTAGGCAATTTAGATGAGATTATCAAAATGCTAATTAGACAATATACTGTGTTCTCTGCCATCTCGACGAGGTAAACACATTTGCGAATCTACGCTAAATAGACAATATATTAACTCTCCGTTAAGTGCGAATCTATACAATTTAGATGAGATTATCAAAGTGCTAATTAGACAATATATTGCCTCCCCTGCAGTCTACCCGAGGTAAAACAGATGTGCTAATCTACGCTAAATAGACAATATATTAACTTTCCCTGAAGTGCGAATCTATGCAATTTAGATGAGATGATCAAAGTGCTAATTAGACAATATATTTTCTTCTCTGAAATCTCGCTGAAGTTAAATACATTTTCGAATCTACGCTAAATAGACAATATATTAACTCTTCATGATGTGCGAATCTATCCAATTTAGATGAGATTATCAAAGTGCTAATTAGACAATATATTGTCTCCCCTGCAGTCTCGCCGAGGTAAAACAGATTTGCGAATCTACGCTAAATAGACAATATATTAACTTTCACCGAAGTGCGAATCTATGCAATTTAGATGAGATTATCAAAGTGCTAATTAGACAATATATTGTCTTCTCTGCCATCTCGACGAGGTAAACACATTTGCGAATCTACGCTAAATAGACAATATATTAACTCTCCGTGTGGTGCGAATGTATGCAATTTAAATGAGATTATCAAAGTGCTAATTAGACAATATATTGCCTCCCCTGCAGTCTACCCGAGGTAAAACAGATTTGTTAATCTACGCTAAATAGACAATATATTAACTCTCCATGACGTGCGAATCTATGCAATTTAGATGAGATTATCAAAGTGTTAATTAGACAATATATTGTCTTCTCTGCAATCTCGACGATGTAAACAGATGTGCTAATCCACGCTAAATAGACAATATATTAACTTTCCCTGAAGTGCGAATCTATGCAATTTAGATGAGATGATCAAAGTGCTAATTAGACAACATATTGTCTTCTCTGCAATCTCGTCGAAGTTAAATACATTTGCGAATCTACGCTAAATAGAAAATATATTAACTCTTCATGAATTTCGAATCTTGGCAATTTAGATGAGATTATCAAAATGCTAATTAGACAATATACTGTGTTCTCTGCCATCTCGACGAGGTAAACACATTTGCGAATCTACGCTAAATAGACAATATATTAACTCTCCGTTAAGTGCGAATCTATACAATTTAGATGAGATTATCAAAGTGCTAATTAGACAATATATTGCCTCCCCTGCAGTCTACCCGAGGTAAAACAGATGTGCTAATCTACGCTAAATAGACAATATATTAACTTTCCCTGAAGTGCGAATCTATGCAATTTAGATGAGATGATCAAAGTGCTAATTAGACAATATATTTTCTTCTCTGAAATCTCGCTGAAGTTAAATACATTTTCGAATCTACGCTAAATAGACAATATATTAACTCTTCATGATGTGCGAATCTATCCAATTTAGATGAGATTATCAAAGTGCTAATTAGACAATATATTGTCTCCCCTGCAGTCTCGCCGAGGGAAAACAGATTTGCGAATCTACGCTAAATAGACAATATATTAACTTTCACCGAAGTGCGAATCTATGCAATTTAGATGAGATTATCAAAGTGCTAATTAGACAATATATTGTCTTCTCTGCAATCTCGGCGAAGTTAAACACATTTGCGAATCTACGCTAAATAGACAATATACTAACTCTTCATGAATTTCGAATCTATGCAATTTAGATGAGATTATCAAAGTGCTAATTAGACAATATATTGTCTTCTCTGCCATCTCGACGAGGTAAACACATTTGCGAATCTACGCTAAATAGACAATATATTAACTCTTCATGAAGTGCGAATCTATGCAATTTAGATGAGATTATCAAAGTGCTAATTAGACAATATATTGCCTCTCCTGCAGTATCGCCGAGGTAAAACAGATTTGCGAATCTACGCTAAATAGACAATATATATACTCTTTATGAAGTGCGAATCTATGCAATTTAGATGAGATTATCAAAGTGCTAATTAGACAATATATTGTCTTCCCTGCAATCTCGCCGAAGTTAAACACATTTTCGAATCTACGCTAAATTGACAATATATTAACTCTCCCTGAAGTGACAATAAAGTGAATGACAAATCGATTTGCGAATCTGCGCTAAATAGAGGATATATTACCTTACAATGCAGTGCGAATCTATGCAATTTAGATGATAATTAGAAGAATTATATTGCCTTCAAACCCCGGCACCAAAGATTAGCAAAATATCTGCACTATATTGTCACCAGTGCTATTTAGAACCATGTTAAGAGATAGGGGAGAGTGAAAAATATCAAGAAAAAAGCCAATTGCGCACCTAACTCAAAAAAGCGCATATGGCAAATTATGTAGAGTGTATCTCTAGTTCAAGTGCTGCTTATTTACTAAGTTGTACACACATCCTGTTCAATGACCTATAAAATCCAACACTATCAGTCGCCTTCCCTGGGAGCTTCACTTAAATGATTTCCTCGAATTTTTTGTCAGTACTGCGTAACTCTACATGAGTAGTGATTGCAAATTAGACTACAGCAAGCTAAAAGTACGAGCCCAGATCTTTGACAGAATACTCTACAATATATAGAATGTCAATATCAACCAGAATTAAGTACTTTTCGTAGTATTTTTCAGCAGTTTTCTGAGAATTTGAGATATTGATTTGCAGAAACATATAGCGCGTACAGGTATAGACTTGTTCACTCATGAAATGACATATACACACATGTAAGCTCATCTATAATATAAAAAGTGTTCGAGGGTGACAATGTGGTAAGTAGTATGAACGAAACCGTGCGTGATCATGGAAATGATGCCCTGTGACTGTAGGGGAGGGGTGACGCATGCGATAACTGTATGGATAATGTGCTAGTTAGTATTAAAACCTGTTTATGACCGATGCCTTCAGACGGAATGACATTGACTAAACGACGAACCGTTTCAAAAGATATATCATAAGCAAATTTCCTTTGTATGGAGTCCAGAATGCTGTTTGTACCTAGCTCCCGACCGTGGCTTGCATGGACTCTCGTGCCCGTTACCATTATATACTCCTAGGCTATTACTCGAAGCAATAGCTGTTGTCGATCTTCAAATAGTTCTCAATAAGTCGTCTATAAAGAAAATGAACAAAATGCAATTGCGGCATAGAAGGGATAAACAGAGAAAATCAAATATCTCAATAGGTTACTTTGGATAATGTTTGCTAACAATGAAATGAATAATGCATAATTATTAGACCCAAAAAAAGAATATTATAGAAAAAACGTAAATTTTGGAAATTTGAATCAATTATACGTTGTTGTCCATGAAGCGAAATATTACCTGAATATCATTTTTGGATAATAGAAATACAAAACACGGGTATTTATAAATTCGTCCATTGACTTAACATGTTGCAACGTGTCCAATCCAAAGTGTTTTAATGTGCCCAAGTGACTTCGGTCAGCGGATTAGAATTATACCAAGATAAGCTATGAAAGGTTAATATGAATGAACTTTAGCCTCAGTTCCAGTATTTCTCATATACACACCGTTGCAAGATAGTGCATAGAAGTAGTATATAAAACCCCGATTCGGCCTTATTTTCCGTGAAGCTTCCGACAGGAGGCGCCACCAGCTCAAGGTTATAGTATAGGGAGCGGCCATGCACGGCCTTTGACCTCTGAGGCCGCGTGGAGCGAAGCGAAATATTACCTGAATATCATTTTTGGATAATAGAAATACAAAACACGGGTATTTATAAATTCGTCCATTGACTTAACATGTTGCAACGTGTCCAATCCAAAGTGTTTTAATGTGCCCAAGTGACTTCGGTCAGCGGATTAGAATTATACCAAGATAAGCTATGAAAGGTTAATATGAATGAACTTTAGCCTCAGTTCCAGTATTTCTCATATACACACCGTTGCAAGATAGTGCATAGAAGTAGTATATAAAACCCCGATTCGGCCTTATTTTCCGTGAAGCTTCCGACAGGAGGCGCCACCAGCTCAAGGTTATAGTATAGGGAGCGGCCATGCACGGCCTTTGACCTCTGAGGCCGCGTGGAGGTCAAGGCCGCTATAGTTCCGGCAACCTTTGACCTCGAATTCCTCCGCGGTGATGCGGTCTGGCGTTGATGTGGTCTGCCTCCACGACAGAAAGTAGTCCCACGGGAAAAATGCATGGAATGCATGTATGGACCCTGGGATGTACATGTACTGACCTTCAACATCGGAGAGCGTATTTAAAACCATATTGACCTTTGACCTCTTGGAAGTGCGGGGAAGTACCTTTTGACCTTTGCGTGGACGCGTACCGTTCTGAAGCGCGTATATTGATCTTGGTGGCGGAGTGATATTAGGGCAAAAATAGTGCGGGGAATCAATAGTGCGGGTCTGTATTTAATCAATTTACACATTTAAACATTTAAAACTAAAGAATGCATGGGCTTACCTTGAAGTGTTCAAGTCCTTCCGATGTGTCAAGTTTTAGACTTGGGTGTCCGTCCTGTAAGGTCCGCGCCCGGGTTTTCACCGGCCGATATACTCCTAGGCTATTACTCGAAGCAATAGCTGTTTACGATCTTCAAATAGTTCTCAATAAGTCGTCTATAAAGAAAATGAACAAAATGCAATTGTGGCATAAAAGGGATAAACAGAGAATAGTTTTCAGAGAAAATCCTAGAGATAGGATTCAAGATGGCGGAACGAACCACACGGTTGAAAATCAGCTCCTGATTTTTTTTTTCAATTTTCTGCTCTGTCAGAGATGACAAGTTGGTATAGCTGTACTGTTTAAATGCCTCCTAAGAAGGTCAAATCAACTACTAAAAAAAGTAAATCCAGCATTCGGGATTACTGCCTGAGAAGTTCGAAAAAAACTTTGCCAGAGGGGCCTGTCCTTTCAACGAGTGCTATAGCTGAATCCGTGCAAAGCGTTCCCGTGGAAAGCAACATGGCGACGCCGACAACAGAACAAACCGGTTTGAATATTGAAGGTACTTTAAAAGAAATTTTGCTTGGGCAGGATAAATTGGATAAGAAAATGGATTCAATCGTCTCTACGTTGAAAACTGAGATCAAGGGGGTAGAGAACGCCATGCGGGACTTGACGAAAAAGGTCGACGAGCACACAGATTCGTTGAACTTCTATGGCGATGAGATACAAAAGCTAAAAACCGTCGCAATTCCAGAAACAAAAGAAGAATTACTAGCTCAAATACACGCCTTACATGAAAAGGTAACATTATCTGAAGTTCATGACAGAAAACGTAATTTAAGAATTTACGAAATTCCGGTAGAGAGTGACAAGGAAAACACCGAAGTAGTAGGTAGCCCGCAAATTGAGTATTTAGCGCCTCACTGCGCATGCGCAGAACAAAAAATGGGGAGGATTTGGGGCGGTATTGGGGCGGTGCGCATGCTTGATGAGGGGGCGTGGCCTATGAGTGCACCGGTGAGTGGGGTGGGTTCAAAATGGCGGCACCATATTTTACACAGACAACTTGAAGTCCGCCATTTTGAACCCACCCCACTCACCGGTGCACTGATTGACCTGGGTGAGTGGGGTGGGTTCAAAATGGCGGCTAAAACCAAGCCGCCATTTTGTCCGTGCACTGACTAACAAAAAAAAAAAGTTCCGGCAAAAAAAAAAAAAAAAAAATGTATTCATGCGCGGTGATGCGGTTTGGCCGTGGTTTTGGCGGTGATTCGGTCTCGGGAAAAAGCGGAGAAAAAGTAGTCCCTAGATAAAATGGTCCGATTGGGTCGAGTGAGGTATCAAAGTGAAGCTTATGTGAAGGGGCATCTAATGGGCTGGGTGTGGGGGTTGAACTATCGGCCTTCTGCGCATGCGCGGTGGCCGAAGGGTATGAAAATAGCCGTGTTGGAGCTAGGGAAGTCCCTAAGGGTCCGATGGGGTCGAGTGAGGTATCAAAGTGAAGCTTATGTGAAGGGGCATCTAATGGGCTGGGTGTGGGTTTGAACTATCGGCCTTCTGCGCATGCGCGGTGGCCGAAGGGTATGAAAATAGCCTTGTTGGAGCTAGGGAGCCCCTAGGGACCGATGGGGTCGAGTGAGGTATCAAAGTGAAGCATTCATGAAGGGACATCTGATGGGCTGGGTGTGGGGTTGAACTATCGGCATTCTGCGCATGCGCGGTGGCCCAAGGGTATGAAAATAGACGTTTTTGAGCTAGGGGAGCCCCTAATGGACCGATGGGGTCGATTGAGGTATCGATGTGAAGCATTCGTGAAGGGGCATCTGATGGGCTGGGTGTGGGGTTGAAATATCGGCATTCTGCGCATGCGCGGTGGCCCAAGGGTATGGAAATAGCGGTTTTGGAGCTAGGGGAGTCCCTAATGGGCCAATGGAGTCGTTTGAGGTATCAAAGTGAAGCATTCGTGAAGGGGCATCTGATGGACTGGCCGTGGGGTTGAAATATCGGCATTCTGCGCATGCGCGGTGACCCAAGGGTATGGAAATAGACGTTTTGGAGCTAGGGGAGCCCCTAATGGTCCAATGGGGTCGAGTGAGGTATCAAAGTGAAGCATTCGTGAAGGGGCATCTGATGGACTGGGTGTGGCGTTGACATATCGGCCTTCTGCGCATGCGCGGTGGCTCAAGGGCATGAAAATAGCCTTTTGGGAGCTAGGGGAGCTACTAATGGGCCGATGGAGTTCTATGAGGTATCCATGTGAAGCCTATGTGAAGGGGCATCCAGTCATGGGTGGGTGCATGTAAAATTTTTCCTGAAAAAAAAAAATACGGAACACCGACTTTATCGAAAAACCTGGGAAAATGCCTATATGGGGTATGAGGGGTATATAGGTCGCCGGGCTTAACGGGGCTTGTCTATCAACAGAGTTATCTTCCCTAGTTCCAGGGTGGGTGTATGTAAAAATTTTCCTGAAAAAATACGGAATACGGACTTTATCCTAAATTACGGGAAAATGCCTATATGGGGTATGGGAGGTATAGGACCATCATGGGAAACGTACTTCTATACATTTGCGGTAGGGTTGTGAGGTCTCGTTTTACTCGTCTCGTCATTTAGAACATGATAGGAAGTGTCCCCGTGCGAATCGGTGAAATTTTTTAAAAAAGTCACCGAACCCCATATAGTCCCATACTGAGGGTATAGGATCAATGTTTGTCCCCCTGGGAAACGTACTTCTATACATTTGCGGTAGGGTTGTGGGGTCTCGTTTTACTCGTCTCGTCATTTAGAACATGATAAGAAGTGTCCCCGTGCGAATCGGTGAAATTTTTGAAAAAAGTCACCGAACCCCCTATAGTCCCATACTGGGGTATAGGATCAATGTTTGTCCCCCTGGGAAACGTACTTCTATACATTTGCGGTAGGCTTGTGGGGTCTCGTTTTACTCGTCTCGTCATTTAGAACATGATAGGAAGTGTCCCCGTACGAATCGGTGAAATTTTTGAAAAAGTACGATAGCCTCATATAGACCCATACTGGGGTATAGGTTCAATGTTTATCCTACTGGGAAACACTTCTATACATTTGCGGTAGGGTTGTGGGGTCTCGTTTTACTCGTCTCGTCATTTAGAACATGATAGGAAGTGTCCCCGTGCGAATCGGTGAAATTTTTGAAAAAAGTCACCGAGCCCCATATAGACCCATACTGGGGTATAGGTTCAATGTTTATCCTACTGGGAAACCTACTTCTATGCATTTGCGGTAGGGTTGTGGGGTCTCGTTTTATTCGTCTCGTCATTTAGAACATGATAGGAAGTGTCCCCGTGCGAATCGGTGAAATTTTTGAAAAAAGTCACGAACCCCATATAGTCCCATACTGAGGGTATAGGATCAATGTTTGTCCCCCTGGGAAACGTACTTCTATACATTTGCGGTAGGGTTGTGGGGTCTCGTTTTACTCGTCTCGTCATTTAGAACATGATAGGAAGTGTCCCCGTGCGAATCGGTGAAATTTTTGAAAAAGTCACCGAGCCCCATATAGACCCATACTGGGGTATAGGATCAATGTTTGTCCCCCTGGGAAACGTACTTCTATGCATTTGCGGTAGGGTTGTGGGGTCTCGTTTTACTCGTCTCGTCATTTAGAACATGATAGGAAGTGTCCCCGTGCGAATCGGTGAAATTTTTGAAAAAGTACGATATAGCCTCATATAGTCCCATACTGAGGGTATAGGACCGATGTTTGCCCCCCTGGGAAACGTACTTCTATGCATTTGCGGTAGGGTTGTGGGGTCTCGTTTTACTCGCCTCGTCATTTAGAACATGATAGGAAGTGTCCCCGTGCGAATCGGTGAAATTTTTGAAAAAGTACGATATAGCCTCATATAGTCCCATACTGAGGGTATAGGACCGATGTTTGTCCCTCTGGGAAACGTACTTCTATGCATTTGCGGTAGGGTTGTGGGGTCTCGTTTTACTCGTCTCGTCATTTAGAACATGATAGGAAGTGTCCCCGTGCGAATCGGTGAAATTTTTGAAAAAAGTCACCGAGCCCCATATAGACCCATACTGGGGTATAGGTTCAATGTTTATCCCACTGGGAAACCCACTTCTATACATTTGCGGTAGGGTTGTGGGGTCTCGTTTTACTCGGCTCGTCATTTAGAACACGATAGGAAGTGTTGCGGAGCGAATCGGTGAAATTTTTGAAAAAGTCACCGAGGCCTGGGTAGGCCCATAGGCCTATACTGCATGGCTATGGGTGTATAGGCCCATACGGGGTGGACATGTTGGAGTCTAGGTGGGCCACTCATGGTCCAATGGGGTCGAGTGAGGTCTTATTTTGAAGCTCTCGTGGAGGAGCACTTGGCTACACTAATGGTTCCTCCGTGTTCAATAGTCTGCGCATGCGCAGTCTGGCCGTAGTAGCGAAAGGGGACATTTTGGGTGCTATGTAGGGGTGTGTTTGGGTTAGAGATGAGCTAATCACGGTTCGAAGGGGTCGTGTGAGGTGTCAAAGTGAAGCTTGTGTGGGGTAGAGTCAGAATGGTGTGTTTTTGAATGCAAGTCGCGTCAATCTGCGCATGCGCAGTTGGTTGTATTAAGTAAAGTGGCCATTTTCGGGCAGTACATGAAGGTATTTGGGATCGAGATGGGCTATTCACGGTTCGAATGCGTCCTGGAAGGTGTCGTCTTGTAGTTCTCGGGGTGTACATTCCGATTTGAGGGATATCCACAGCATCTGTGACGTCATCAGTACGAGTAGTAGCGAAAGTGAGCATTTTGGGGCAGTGAAGGATGGTATTTGGTGTAGAGATGGACCATCCGCGGTGCGAATGCGTCGTGTGAGATGTCATCTTGTAGCAACGCCCACCAACGCCATTCTTAATGCATCAACGCCCAGGTGAAATAGCTCAGAAGCTCTGATATTCCATGGAATTGTCACTAATTCTTCGAAATGCAGTGACGCCAGTCGACGCCCGTCGTTACAACTTAACACCATGATATAGACCGGACAGAACAACAACAGCAACAACAACAATGATCACACATAAGAGAACAACAACAACAAGAAGTTTTTTTTCATATAGTTTATTCTCCCCAATGTTACATCATACCTACGTTGGGGGAGCCGCGTTGGGTATATTTACAATTCAAGAATATTCTTGTCCAATCAGAGGCCACCATTTGCATCTGTCATATTCGTTCCTGTCCGTTAGATGTATTCTCGGCTACTTTTGTCCAATCAGAAGTCGCCATTTCAGAAAGTTCCATCTTCGGCCATGTTCGCTCTGAACCGTTTGTTCTAATCGTCATCGGACAGGCCAGGATACCGTTGAGGAAACATATCCTCAGATAGTTGTTTGCGCATTCTGAGTATCTATCAGTGCATGGGTGAATACTTTCATCCGATGGGGGTGGTGGGTCAATTTAACCACGAAGAACGTAACATTGGTGACCATCTCCACTATCCACTTGGTGTTGGTACGCTGTTCATAGCCTCATTCTAAGGGACCCACAGTGTCCAGTTGGGTCAGCATCGTCTCTAGCGACGCCCGATTGGTGATTGTGAAAGGATGGTCGTACACTGGGTTGATGGCACTGGAATAGAAATAGCACAATCCACGCGTCATCTTATGGCATAAGATGTACCCAAATGCTACATTTAATGTGAAGGATGTAGGTTGGTCATTGAAGATGGCTTCCACGTAGCTGCGTAGACGGGCGAGGTCGGTCAGTCGGAAATTGTACAAGTCCAATATAGGGCGATGACGGTGGAAGCAGTGTCGGATCATAGACCAATGGCGTCGATACATCTCACTCACTGGATGATCTTCGGGTAAGAGATCGCTGGGAACATCCACCGCATCTTCCAGAAAATGTTCGTTGTTGTCAGGTGTGGATATCTAGGCTCTTCTGAGCTGTGGGTATAGGCGGGCTCTCCGTGATCGCATCATCAGTGGCATTCTCCTCCCCGGGTTCATCTTCAGTGCATCTGTCCCTCCTGGGTACCTCTTTAGTGGAAAGTTGTCCCTCATGCCGTGGTGATGCACCATGAATCAAACGCTCATGCCGTTTTAACTGACTGGGTCATTTGAAGAGTTGACCACATTCTTCGCATCGACGCTTGGATGGCCCATGAATTGAACGTTCATGGCGCTGTAAATGATCTGGGCGATAAAACGACAGTGTAGGCCTACATATCGTACAGCTATACCGGCGGTTCCATCGTGCTTGGTAGCCTCATGGCGGCGCAAGTCGTGCCTGCGAGTGAATGATTTCGAGCACGTAGTACAAGTGAACATCTTGGTGGTTGACAGAGTGTCTGATGAAACGCCCAGGCCGTTTCCTTTTTATAGCAAGCTATCTGTTGATCTATTTTTAGCACAATCAGTTCTAAACTAGGGGAAAACCCCTATCACCTCTAGCCAAAAGGGATAATATCGGTCCCCGGGCTTATTGGGATCTGCCTATCAAGTCAATGGGGTGATGTGAACAACAACAAGTTCAGCAAGGTTCATACAGTTTATTATCCCCAATGTTACATCATACCCAGGCTGGGGGAGCCGCCTTGGGTATGTTTAGTATGTTCACAGCAAAACAAATTGAAATATCAAACACCATGTTTTATTATTTAACGCACCGTCACATTATGTACAAGTGTTTACTGAGCTCAAGTCAACGATCAGCATGTAGACATAGAGACTATGTGCGGCATCTTATGGTATTCATCAGGGCGCGGGTGACGCATTCAACCGATGGCGGTGGTCGGTCAGCTTGGTAAGGAAGAACGTGGCATTGGTGACCTTCTCTACGACCCATTGTATGTTGGGGCGTTGACGATGTGCCCATCTCAAGGGTTCCACGGTGTCCAGTATCTCCAGCATCGTCTCTAGTGACCCCCGGTTAATGATGGTGAGCGGGCTCTCCGTGATCGCATCACCAGTGGCGTTCGTGTCCCCGGGCTTATCTTCACTGGGTCTCACCTTCCGCGGCTCCTCTTCAGTAGGAAGTTGTCGCCCAAACCGTAGAGACGGACCATGAATCAACCGCTGATGCCGTCTTAACTGACTGGGTCGTTTGAAGAGTTGACCACATTCATTACATTGTTCCTTCGCGCCCTCGTGGAGTGAGCGTTCGTGTCGCAGTAAATGATCCTCCCGATTAAATGACTGTGCGCAGGTTATACAAGTATATAGTGTACCGTTGTGGATGGAGGAATCGTGGCGTCGCAAATCTTCTGGGCGAGTAAACTGCTTCTGGCAAGTTGTGCAAGTGAACATCTTGGTGGTTGACAGAGTGTCTGATGAAACGGCCAGGCCGCTTCCCTTTTATAGCACGCTAGCTGGTAATCTATTTTTAGCACACTCTACCCCAAGTCGAGGATCGAGACTGAATCGCTTCTGATTGGACGAGAGCTCTGTGACGGATTTTAAATACTCGCTTCTGTTTGGTGTACGTCGCTAAAGGTGACCGGAACTGACCTTTGACCCCGGCGCGCGCAGTGTAAAGGTTTCCACATTTGCATATGACCTTTCACCCCGGCGCGCAAAGGTTTCCACCGCACCGCGGTGGAAACCTTTACACCGCGCGCGCCGGGGTGAAAGGTCATATGCAAATGTGGAAACCTTTACACTGCGCGCGCCGGGGTCAAAGGTCAGTTCCGGTCACCTTTAGCGACGTACACCAAACAGAAGCGAGTATTTAAAATCCGTCACAGAGCTCTCGTCCAATCAGAAGCGATTCAGTCTCGATCCTCGACTTGGGGTAGAGTGTGCTAAAAATAGATTACCAGCTAGCGTGCTATAAAAGGGAAGCGGCCTTGCCGTTTCATCAGACACTGTCAACCACCAAGAT
>JAVTVY010000067.1:0-34119 GCA_036873755.1 Hanleya hanleyi
ATATCCACCATTGTAGTTGTAAAGTTTTAACGGTACAGCATACCCACCATTGTAGTTGTAAGGTTGTAACGGTACAGCATACCCAGCATTGTAGTTGTAAGGTTGTAACGGTACAGTATACCCATCATCGTAGTTGTAAAGTTGTAACGGTACAGCATACCCACCATTGTAGTTGTAAGGTTGTAACGGTACAGCATACCCAGTATTGTAGTTGTAAGGTTGTAATGGTACAGCATACCCATCCTTGTAGTTGTAAGGTTGTAATGGTACAGCATACCCAGCATTGTATTTGTAAGTTTGTAACGGTACAGCATACCCAACATTGTAGTTGTAAGATTGTAATGGTACAGCATACCCACCATCGTAGTTGTAAGATTGTAACGGTACAGCATACCCACCATTGTAGTAGTAAGATTGTAACGGTACAGCATACCCATCATTATAGTAGTAAGATTGTAACGGTACAGCATACCCACCATTGTAGTTATAAGGCTGTAACGGTACAGCATACCCACCATTGTAGTTGTAAGTTTGTAACGGTACAGCATACCCAGCATTGTAGTTGTAAGTTTGTAACGGTACAGCACACCCAGCATTGTAGTTGTAAGGTTGTAACGGTACAGCATACCCACCATTGTAGTTGTAAGGTTGTAACGGTACAGCATACCCACCATTGTAGTAGTAAGATTGTAACGGTACAGCATACCCATCATCATAGTTGTAAGTCTGCAACGGTACAGCATACCCACCATTGTAGTTGTAAGGTTGTAACGGTACAGCATACCCACCATTGTAGTAGTAAGATTGTAACGGTACAGCATACCCACCATCGTAGTTGTAAGGTTGTAACGGTACAGCATACCCACCATTGTAGTTGTACGTTTGTAACAGTACAGCATACCCACCATTGTAGTTGTAAGGTTGTAACGGTACAGCATACCCACCATTGTAGTTGTAAGGTTGTAACGGTACAGCATACCCACCATTGTAGTAGTAAGATTGTAACGGTACAGCATACCCACCATTGTAGTTGTAAGGTTGTAACGGTACAGGATACCCATCATCGTAGTTGCAAGGTTGTAACGGTACAGCATACCCGCCATTGTAGTAGTAAGATTGTAACGGTACAGCATACCCACCATTGTAGTTGTAAGGTTGTAACGGTACAGCATACCCACCATTGTAGTTGTAAGGTTGTAACGGTACAGCATACCCACCATTGTAGTTGTAAGGTTGTAACGGTGCAGCATACCCACCATTGTAGTTGTAAGGTTGTAACGGTGCAGCATACCCATCATTGTAGTTGTAAGTTTGTAACGGTACAGCATACCCACCATTGTAGTTGTAAGGTTGTAACGGTACAGCATACCCACCATTGTAGTTGTAAGGTTTTAACGGTACAGCATACCCACCATTGTAGTTGTAAGTTTGTAACGGTACAGCATACCCACCATTGTTGTTGTAAGCTTGTAACGGTACAGCATACGCACCATTGTAGCTGTAAGATTGTAACGGTACAGCATACCCACCATTGTAGTTGTAAGGTTGTAACGGTGCAGCATACCCACCATTGTAGTTGTAAGGTTGTAACGGTGCAGCATACCCACCATTGTAGCTGTGAGGTTGTAACGGTACAGCATACCATTGTAGTTGTAAGGTTGTAACGGTGCAGCACCATTGTAGTTGTAAAGTTTTAACGGTACAGCATACCAAGCATTGTAGTTGTAAGGTTTTAACGGTGCGGCATACCCATCATTGTAGTTGAAAGTTGTAATGGTACAGCGCCATTGTAGTTGTAAAGTTTTAACGGTACAGCATACCCACCATTGTAGCTGTAAGGTTGTAACGGTACAGCATACCCACCATTGTAGTTGTAAGGTTGTAACGGTGCAGCACCATTGTAGTTGTAAAGTTTTAACGGTGCAGTATACAAGTCATTATAGTTGTAAGGTTTTATCGGTACAGCATACCCATCATTGTAGTTGTAAGGTTTTAACGGTACAGCATACCCATCATTGTAGTTGTAAGGTTTTAACGGTGCAGCATACCCATCATTGTAGGTGTAAGGTTTTAACGGTACAGCATACCCAACATTGTAGTTGTAAGGTTTTAACGGTACAGCATACCCATCATTGTAGTTGTAAGGTTTTAACGTTATACAACGCATCAATAGTTGTAAGGTTTTAACGGTACAGCATACCCATCATTGTAGTTGTAAGGTTTTAACGGTACAGCATACCCATCATTGTAGTTGTAAGGTTTTAACGGTGCAGCATACCCATCATTGTAGTTGTAAGGTTTTAACGGTACAGCATACCCATCATTGTAGTTGTAAGGTTTTAACGGTACAGCATACCCATCATTGTAGTTGTAGGGTTGTAACGATACAGTATATCCACCATTGTAGTTGTAAAGTTTTAACGGTACAGCATACCCATCATTGTAGTTGTAAGGTTCTAACGGTACAGCATACCCACCATCGTAGTTGTAAGGTTGTAACGGTACAGCATACCCACCATTGTAGTAGTAAGGTTGTAACGGTACAGCATACCCACCATTGTAGTTCTAAGATTGTAACGGTACAGCATACCCAGCATTGTATTTGGAAGCTTGTAACGGTACAGCATACCCATCATTGTAGTTGTAAGGTTGTAACGGTACAGCATACCCACCATTGTAGTTCTAAGATTGTAACGGTACAGCATACCCAGCATTGTATTTGGAAGCTTGTAACGGTACAGCATATCCACCATTGTAGTTGTAAGGTTGTAACGGTACAGCATACCCAGCATTGTAGTAGTAAGATTGTAACGGTACAGCATATCCATCATTGTAGTTCAAAGTTGTAATGGTACAGCGCCATTGTAGTTGTAAAGTTTTAACGGTACAGCATACCCACCATTGTAGCTGTAAGGTTGTAACGGTAGAGCATACCCACCATTGTAGTTGTAAGGTTGTAACGGTGCAGCACCATTGTAGTTGTAAAGTTTTCACGGTACAGCATACCAAGCATTGTAGTTGTAAGGTTTTAACGGTGCAGCATACAAATCATTGTAGTTGTAAGGTTGTAACGATACAGTATATCCACCATTGTAGTTGTAAAGTTTTAACGGTACAGCATACCCACCATTGTAGTTGTAAGGTTGTAACGGTACAGCATACCCAGCATTGTAGTTGTAAGGTTGTAACGGTACAGCATACCCATCATCGTAGTTGAAAAGTTGTAACGGTACAGCATACCCACCATTGTAGTTGTAAGGTTGTAACGATACAGCATACCCAGTATTGTAGTTGTCAGGTTGTAATGGTACAGCATACCCATCATTGTAGTTGTAAGGTTGTAATGGTACAGCATACCCAGCATTGTATTTGTAAGTTTGTAACGGTACAGCATACCCATCATTGTAGTTGTAAGGTTGTAATGGTACAGCATACCCACCATCGTAGTTGTAAGATTGTAACGGTACAGCATACCCACCATCGTAGTTGTAAGGTTGTAACGGTACAGTATACCCACCATTGTAGTAGTAAGATTGTAACGGTACAGCATACCCACCATTGTAGTAGTAAGATTGTAACGGTACAACATACCCATCATTATAGTAGTAAGATTGTAACGGTACAGCATACCCACCATTGTAGTTGTAAGGCTGTAACGGTACAGCATACCCACCATTGTAGTTGTAAGTTTGTAACGGTACAGCATTCCCAGCATTGTAGTTGTAAGTTTGTAACGGTACAGCATACCCAGCATTGTAGTTGTAAGGTTGTAACGGTACAGCATACCCACCATTGTAGTAGTAAGATTGTAACGGTACAGCATACCCATCATCGTAGTTGTAAGTCTGCAACGGTACAGCATACCCACCATTGTAGTTGTAAGGTTGTAACGGTACAGCATACCCACCATTGTAGTAGTAAGATTGTAACGGTACAGCATACCCACCATCGTAGTTGTAAGGTTGTAACGGTACAGCATACCCACCATTGCAGTTGTAAGTTTGTAACGGTACAGCATACCCACCATCGTAGTTGTAAGGTTGTAACGGTGCAGCATACCCACGATTGTAGTAGTAAGATTGTAACGATACAGCACACCCACCATTGTAGTTGTAAGTTTGTAACGGTACAGCATACCCACCAGTGTAGTTGTAAGGTTGTAACGGTACAGCATACCCACCATTGTAGTAGTAAGATTGTAACGGTACAGCATACCCACCATTGTAGTTGTAAGTTTGTAACGGTACAGCATACCCACCATTGTAGTTGTAAGGTTGTAACGGAACAGCATACCCACCATTGTAGTAGTAAGATTGTAACGGTACAGCATACCCACCATTGCAGTTGTAAGGTTGTAACGGTACAGCATACCCACCATTGTAGTAGTAAGATTGTAACGGTACAGCATACCCACCATTGTAGTTGTAAGCTTGTAACGGTACAGCATACCCATCATCGTAGTTGTAAGGTTGTAACGGTACAGCATACCCATCATTGTAGTAGTAAGATTGTAACGGTACAGCATACCCACCATTGTAGTTGTAAGGTTGTAACGGTACAGCATACCCACCATTGTAGTTGTAAGGTTGTAACGGTACAGCATACCCACCATTGTAGTTGTAAGGTTGTAACGGTGCAGCATACCCACCATTGTAGTTGTAAGGTTGTAACGGTGCAGCATACCCATCATTGTAGTTGTAAGGTTGTAACGGTACAGCATACCCACTATTGTAGTTGTAAGGTTTTAACGGTACAGCATACCCACCATTGTAGTTGTAAGTTTGTAACGGTACAGCATACCCACCATTGTAGTTGTAAGCTTGTAACGGTACAGCATACCCACCATTGTAGTAGTAAGGTTTTAACGGTGCAGCATACCCATGGGTACTACAATGATGGGTATGCTGCACCGTTAAAACCTTACAACTACAATGATGGGTATGCTGTACCGTTAAAACCTTATAACTACAACCCTCCATTGTAGTTGTAAGGTTGTAACGGTACAGCATACCCACCATTGTAGTAGTAAGATTGTAACGGTACAGCATACCCACCATCGTAGTTGTAAGTTTGTAACGGTACAGCATACCCACCATTGCAGTTGTAAGTTTGTAACGGTACAGCATACCCACCATCGTAGTTGTAAGGTTGTAACGGTACAGCATACCCACCATTGTAGTAGTAAGATTGTAACGGTACAGCACACCCACCATTGTAGTTGTAAGTTTGTAACGGTACAGCATACCCACCAGTGTAGTTGTAAGGTTGTAACGGTACAGCATACCCACCATTGTAGGAGTAAGATTGTAACGGTACAGCATACCCACCATTGTAGTTGTAAGGTTGTAACGGTACAGCATACCCACCATTGTAGTAGTAAGATTGTAACGGTACAGCATACCCACCATTGTAGTTGTAAGGTTGTAACGGTACAGCATACCCACCATTGTAGTAGTAAGATTGTAACGGTACAGCATACCCACCATTGTAGTTGTAAGGTTGTAACGGTACAGCATACCCATCATCGTAGTTGTAAGGTTGTAACGGTACAGCATACCCACCATTGTAGTAGTAAGATTGTAACGGTACAGCATACCCACCATTGTAGTTGTAAGGTTGTAACGGTACAGCATACCCACCATTGTAGTTGTAAGGTTGTAACGGTACAGCATACCCACCATTGTAGTTGTAAGGTTGTAACGGTGCAGCTTACCCACCATTGTAGTTGTAAGGTTGTAACGGTGCAGCATACCCATCATTGTAGTTGTAAGTTTGTAACGGTACAGCATACCCACCATTGTAGTTGTAAGGTTGTAACGGTACAGCATACCCACCATTGTAGTTGTAAGGTTTTAACGGTACAGCATACCCACCATTGTAGTTGTAAGTTTGTAACGGTACAGCATACCCACCATTGTTGTTGTAAGCTTGGAACGGTACAGCATACCCACCATTGTAGCTGTAAGATTGTAACGGTACAGCATACCCACCATTGTAGTTGTAAGGTTGTAACGGTGCAGCATACCCACCATTGTAGTTGTAAGGTTGTAACGGTGCAGCATACCCACCATTGTAGCTGTAAGGTTGTAACGGTACAGCATACCATTGTAGTTGTAAGGTTGTAACGGTGCAGCACCATTGTAGTTGTAAGGTTTTAACTGTACCGCATACCAAGCATTGTAGTTGTAAGGTTTTAACGGTGCGGCATACCCATCATTGTAGTTGAAAGCTTGTAACGGTACAGCATACCCACCATTGTAGCTGTAAGATTGTAACGGTACAGCATATCCACCATTGTAGTTGTAAGGTTGTAACGGTGCAGCATACCCACCATTGTAGTTGTAAGGTTGTAACGGTGCAGCATACCCACCATTGTAGCTGTAAGGTTGTAACGGTACAGCATACCCACCATTGTAGCTCTAAGGTTTTAACGGTGCAGCATACCCATGGGTACTACAATGATGGGTATGCTGCACCGTTAAAACCTTACAACTACAATGATGGATATGCTGTACCGTTAAAACCTTACAACTACAATGGTACTTGTAAGGTTTTAACGGTACAGCATACCCATCATTGTAGTTGTAAGGTTTTAACGGTGCAGCATACCCATCATTGTAGTTGTAAGGTTTTAACGGTACAGCATACCCATCATTGTAGTTGTAAGGTTTTAACGGTACAGCATACCCATCATTGTAGTTGTAAGGTTGTAACGGTACAGCATACCCACCATTGTAGTTGTAAGGTTGTAACGGTACAGCATACCCACCATTGTAGTAGTAAGCTTGTAACGGTACAGCATACCCAGCATTGTATTTGGAAGCTTGTAACGGTGCAGCATACCCATCATTGTAGTTGTAAGGTTTTAACGGTACACCATACCCATCATTGTAGTTGTAAGGTTTTAACGGTACAGCATACCCATCATTGTAGTTGTAAGGTTGTAACGGTACAGCATACCCACCATTGTAGTTCTAAGATTGTAACGGTACAGCATACCCATCATTGTAGTTGTAAGTCTGTAACGGTACAGCATGCCCACCATTGTAGTTGTAAGTTTGTAACCGTACAGCATACCCATCATTGTAGTTGTAAGGTTTTAACGGTACAGCATACCCATCATTGTAGTTGTAAGGTTTTAACGGTACAGCATACCCATCATTGTAGTTGTAAGGTTTTAACGGTACAGCATACCCATCATTGTAGTTGTAGGGTTGTAACGATACAGTATATCCACCATTGTAGTTGTAAAGTTTTAACGGTACAGCATACCCATCATTGTAGTTGTAAGGTTCTAACGGTACAGCATACCCACCATCGTAGTTGTAAGGTTGTAACGGTACAGCATACCCACCATTGTAGTAGTAAGATTGTAACGGTACAGCATACCCACCATTGTAGTTCTAAGATTGTAACGGTACAGCATACCCAGCATTGTATTTGGAAGCTTGTAACGGTACAGCATACCCATCATTGTAGTTGTAAGGTTGTAACGGTACAGCATACCCACCATTGTAGTTCTAAGATTGTAACGGTACAGCATACCCAGCATTGTATTTGGAAGCTTGTAACGGTACAGCATACCCATCATTGTAGTTGTAAGGTTGTAACGGTACAGCATACCCAGCATTGTATTTGGAAGCTTGTAACGGTACAGTATACCCAGCATTGTATTTGTAAGGTTGTAACGGTGCAGCATACCCAGTTGTAAGGTTGCAACGGTACAGCATACCCATCATTGTAGTTGTAAGGTTGTAACGGTACAGTATACCCATCATTGTAGTTGTAAGGTTGTAACGGTACATCATACCCATCATTGTAGTTGTAAGGTTGTAACGGTACAGCATACCCATCATTGTAGTTGTAAGGTTGTAACGGTACAGCATACCCATCATTGTAGTTGTAAGGCTGTAACGGTACAGTATACCCATCATTGTAGTTGTAAGGTTGTAACGGTACAGCATACCCATCATTGTAGTTGTAAGCTTGTAACGGTACAGCATACCCAGCATTGTATTTGGAAGCTTGTAACGGTGCAGCATGCCCATCATTGTAGTTGTAAGGTTGTAACGGTGCAGCATACCCACCATTGTAGTTGTAAGTCTGTAACGGTACAGCATACCCACCATTGTAGTTGTAAGTTTGTAACCGTACAGCATACCCACCATTGTAGTTGTAAGTTTGTAACGGTACAGCATACCCAGCATTGTAGTTGTAAGTTTGTAACGGTACAGCATACCCACATTTGTAGTTGTAAGTCTCTAACGGTACAGCATACCCAGCATTGTAGTTGTAAGTCTGTAACGGTACAGCATACCCACCTTTGTAGTTGTAAGTCTCTAACGGTACAGCATACCCAGCATTGTAGTTGTAAGTTTGTAATGGTACAGCATACCCACCATTGTAGGTTGTAACGGTACAGCATACCCACCATTGTAGCTGTAAGTCTCTAACGGTACAGTATACCCAGCATTGTAGGTTGTAACGGTGCAGCATACCCAGCATTGTAGTTGTAATGTTGTAACGGTACAGCATACCCATCATTGGATTCATAAAAAAAAATAGTTTGTTAGAATACGTGCATATTTGCACACTATTAAACATTTTATTCTTTTCTCCACAGATGGCTAGACAAAGAAAGAAAGACGAAGGGGTAGGGAATTCGCTGGAAGATGAAGGGGAGTTAATCACAGCACCACCTATACCACCAGATGGCGGTTGGGGTTGGATGGTATTAGTGTCCTCCTTCACAATAAGTGTACTGGTAGATGGGGTTTGCCTCAACATCGGTGTGTTTTTTCCTCACTTCCTCGAGTATTTTCAGGAATCCAAGGGTAAAACATCCATAGCAGGCTCAGTGCTTAATGGGAGTTATCTAATTGGAGGTAAGTATATAGTAGGCCAAGAGCAGCCATTATTCGCAGTCTGATTGAAAACAGACCTACACAGTAAGAGGTTAGCGATTTGTTTTCAATCACATCGCCAAGGCCGATTATCAGAGTGGCGCCTTTCCGTCTATTGCAAAGGAGTCTGCTAAAATATATTCATATTAGTATATATAGCCAATCAAATTATCTGCAACATAAGTTTCATCGCTGTCTTTTGCAATACAAGCGTCTAGTCAATATTCAATATTTAGCCGTCGTCCATTAAAGAATTTCCGCGTCCATAATCTAAATACCCATTCCATATAACAGCATTATCACCAATTTTCAAAAAAGCAATCATAAACATAGGCTAGTTTCCTGCAAGGGAGAAGCGGTTAACAGTTTTCAATGATGTCGGCAAGACATCACGATGTTACAAAAATATCACATCCGTATCGCTGATCAGAATTTTTAATACATGCATATGATTTTCGTTGTCAAGTCGTTATCTAGAGAATAATGTATCTCAGTCACGCTCTCATGAGGATCTTGAAATACATGGGAAAATACTACCCTAGCCACAGGTTAAGCGTAATTAGACACAAGTCACGAAACGTAACGCCATAGACCTTGCACGCCACGCTCGTATTTTGCTATCAGCATATCTGTCAAGATAGCTGTGGAAAAAGGGCATGCTGGGTCGTATTGTCGTGGTATTTGTTGTCGTATTTCGTGGTGAGAGCAGGCGAGAGCATGGCGTCACTTCCGGCGATGACGTCACTTCCGCTTCAAGGTCACTTTCGGCGATGAAGTCAATGTCATCCCAATTATATATGTGGGAAACCCCATGTCGTTAGTGTCGTCATGCAGAGACAGTGTTGGGAGTTCAGAGGTCAATGATAAAATATTAGAGGTTAAGGTTGAAAGTTAGAAGTCAAAGGTCATGATCAAATAAGTATTTGGACAAAACATAGAGCGTTCGCAAAAAAAACAAAAAAACAAGCGAGGGCGCATGGTTCCGGATCGTCAGCCAAAGAAGGTCTCTATCTCGAAAATGACACTGGTGAGATGAGCACCATTGAGTTGACCTGTTAAAATAGGTCAACATGACAGAGTATCGATCCTTCCTTCTTGGGGAGTTCTGTGGGTACTTACTTTTCACTGCGTTATGCTATAGGTGTTGTTGTGCAACATTTAACAAACGGCATGCCCGCGTTCTAAGCAACAATGGTTGTCTTTAAAGGTGCATGGAAGAAAGTCAAAATAGTAAAAAAAGTCAAATATAAGGAAATAAAATCTTGAAGATTATCTTGTGCTTTATCCATTTGACTATGTAAATGGACAGCCACCATAGCGACCCTGTATTTAGGGGAGACACACAACTGAATCTTCAAATACCGAAGCTATATCAGCTATATCACTAGGCGTCTTTTTCTTCAGGACCAATAACCAGTGCTCTGGCTAACAGATACGGTTGCAGAAGGGTATCCATTGCCGGCGCCATCATCTCCAGTGTAGCCTTCTTCCTGTCGACGTTCAGCCCTAATGTCGATGTCCTTATCGTGTTTTATGGTGCTCTTGCTGGTGAGTAATTGGAAGTTTGTCGAAGCGATACTCACCATCACAAAATGTTCACCGGTATGAAAAAATTAGGTGGTGGAACTTGAGTGAGTGAAAGCCCCGTCTCATTTTGTAAGCAAACCAATATAGGATTCACAACCCGTGGCCGACTTGACAAGATGTAGGCCCTTATTGGCGATTGAACGCAAAGATTCAGAGCAAGCATAAATAACGAATCAGACATTATTCTTGATTCGACTTCGGATAAAAGAGCGGTTCTGAGATCATATTCGATAAAATAGGTCATCTATGCCATCAGCATCGTATGGTCGTGTTCATGCGTTCTCATCTTTCGTCCTTATCGAATAGCTATTTTCTTTGTTTTTTTCACAGGGTTCGGTTTCGGACTGATGTATCTGCCTGCCATTGTCATGGTGGGGTATTATTTTGAAGCAAGGAGAGCGTTCGCCACCGGAATTGCAGTATGTGGTTCGGGTATCGGTCTGTTCGTCTTTGCTCCACTGTCAGAATATCTGCTCCGAGAGTATGGATGGAAAGGTGCTCTTTGGATCGTATCCGCAATTGTGTTGCATGGAGCTGTATTTGGCGCCGCCTATCGCCCCCTCAAACCAACAATTATTAAGGGAGCTAACCAGAATGGGACTGGTGCTGGAGATAATCAATCCTCCTCTAACAGACCGATATATAAGAAACGGTTTCATGATAAGTCTTTGTCAAAAAGGCCATTGCTTATTCCTAAAATAATTATCACGCCTGCAAAATCTGATGAACTTCTCGTAGAAGACGCCAAGTTGACTGCAATAGCAGAGTTGCGGAAACCATCAGTCACTACCAGCCGAACTGTGTCAGAGGAATGCCTCGTGACGGCAACAAAGGCCGATTCTGGAAGTGCAAACTCTGAGTCTGGCCATTGGCAAGGTGCCTCTTGGGTGGGTCGTCTAGCAAGGAGCCAAGATGTCTCCGCTTTAGCCAGAAACAAACGATCGCAAAACGAAACATACCGAATGGCGGAGAAGCTATTCCATCCCCTTTACAGAAAGGATATATTCTACAGTGGTAGTATTAGGAACCTGCCCGAATTTCAGAGCGCTCATGATGTCAATGAGTACGAGAGAAAAGTTATTCAGTTTCCGGAAGAAAATGATCTGGAAGAGGACGATAGTAGGCCAAGCTTTTTCAAATTTTCAGCCGGAACAAGGAAAATATTCAAAGATATGTTGGACTTCTCTCTCCTGTCCAGCCCAACCTTTCTTTTGTATGGGACCATTAACTTCCTCGTCATGTTCGGTAAGAATTAGTGGATTAATAATTAGTGTTAGTGGTCTTCTGCATGCGCAGACGGTTAATTTCAAGCTACAGTAATGAGGGATGAGACGGGATGAGTTTGTTTGGATTCGACAGCAGCCGTAGAAAGAAAGAAAGAAAAGCATGCCTCATGTACATAGTAGAAAGAAAAATCTTTTGTGTTTGAAACAAAATAATTTTAAATTCAGTTGTATCATTGATGTTCTGTAACACAATATGTTAGGCCTACACGTAGCGGCCGGTAGCTAATCTTAGCTGCCCATATACTCACAATATACATATAGGTTGGGGTTCACAATGGCATTATGTTTTACATTCCCAGGATTTTTTGTTCCGTTCGCGTACATTCCGGCCCAGGCTATGACTCTTGGTGTGGACAGTCCAAATGCTGCGTTCCTGGTCTCCATTCTCGGCATTACCAACACAGTGGGTCGTGTACTTTCTGGACTTGTTTCCGATCGTAAATGGGCCGACTGTGTTCTAATCAATAATGTCACACTTGTATTTAGTGGGATTCTTACGATGTTGGTACCTTTTCTCGATAATTATGGTCTACTTGCAGTCTACTCGACGTTTCAAGGACTAGCTATATGTAAGTAATACGACTTTTGAGCCCCATTCTTGTCATCTCTGAATACTCTAAAATATAATGTCGATAAATTGACTCGTCTCCAAAAGTCAAATTAATGCCCCTTCTCAGTTCACACAACTAAATGTTAGACAATCGATATCATGTTGTTACACATGGCGTGTACAGAGATATGAGCACTCTCTTTGTCTAGCGTCACTCTACCATTTTAGATTGGATCGAGTTGTCATTCCACAGAGCCACTTCGTCATTTCAAATTTCAACCGCGACATTGTGCAATTCCAGACCGGAGTTCTTCTTATCCCACAGCGCGACTGCGCCATTTCAATATTGAAGCCTTTATTTCTCTACATCATCAATAATGTTAAATACTCGAATTAGATTTCTTGAGTCTCCCATTTACTCCATGTTAATTTTTGGAAACTTGGCAGGCCTGCTCCGCGAATGCACATCATTTATAGCTACCAATATAAAACAGGTAAATACGGGGGGAGAATTACCTCAATGTCATCTCAATGATATTAGCGCGTGTTTTGTTAGATTCAAAGTAATATGGGAGGGGGGACGTATGAATGCGCCAAAGATGGAATGAAAGAGATCGCGCGATGGATGTATAATACTTCAAATATTTTGCTGCACGCGGGAGTCGTAACTATTATTATATTAGTTCGCTTTAGTAAGTGAAATGCTTCATTCCTTATACACCCGCGGAATATGAAAAAGTCGAAATTTTGACAATAGTATCAAAAGTCGACCATTGGCTTTTCCTTATTCAAGCCTGAATGCTAATACATTATATTCATACGTACTGTACGGGATTGTAGGATCTGTGCTTTGAATTAAGTGCAAATGATAGAAGCTCTCTTGCGAAGGAAGTGGTTGGACCTGAAAAGGCTGAAAGGGACGTTTAAAGGAGAATTTGAGTTTCAACTGAAGTCTTTTTGATGAAGAACACGTTTCGTTCACATCTACAGAAAGCCCAAGGTAGCACTCTGGAAACTTGTCAGCAACATCGCCCGTGCTCATCTATCTTGTCTAGGGAAACGAACAGCCAACACCAGTCGCACCTCATCCTCCTGTAGCGTTTTGGTTTCTGGCAAACGGCACACTTTCTTTGGTTTTCCATGTTCGTGAATCTCTTGTGACTTGTCTTGTACAAAGCTCCTTTCTTCTTCTTTGTGACTTGTCTTGTAAAAATCTTCTGTCTTCTTCGTGGCGCTTGATATCTTCGCCAATAAATGGCAGCTTTTACAGGACAAAAACTTGGAGAGAAAGTGATTTCTATAGACGGTTATCCTTATTTTTATAAGGCATTCTCTAAAATGCACCCGATATGCAGTCAAAATAGACTGTCATTCGTCGCCAACGTATTTATTTATACGCGCTCGTACGCATTGTGAATCGCGATACAGGTATACATTTCAGCGTTTACTGACCGAATGTTTACCAAATCGTACACATTTCCCCCTTGCGCAAGTTAGACAAACATATTATATACTTCCTTCACATGTAAATGTTCGACATTGTGCTTTGTAGCGAAGAATTCACGCATTTTAGCCCTTAGGAAACAACAATACCGTGGAAATGAGAACAGGCCACGTGTCACAACAGCTTCCTCATACGGTCAATATGTCCAAATAAGAAACCTGACGCTGTGAAAATTCGAAAGCGAGATCGCTTCTAAGAAGGAAGACGTGTTTATTTACTCGTGTTTATAGCCTAAAATATAGTACTTCAACGCGTAAGAAGTCATTTATAAGTGAGTTTCATTAAATACAAACTTTGCTGAATAAAGCATACACTTGCCGGTATTCGTTCAAATATCCGAACTGTATACATGCACCGATATACAATTTTCCAAATGTATGTATAGATATATGCAGTGATTTCTATCTTCAACATGAGTCAGTCTCAGAATCAGACCGTATTACGTGTCATTGCCGTAATTACCAAACTAAAAAAGAAGTCAGACGCTTATACCTTTTAGCCTCCTTGTAACTATAAAGTTAAAGTTCTATAATTACTTAGGAACCGAAACATTCAAAATTAAAATGATTCTTTCTCTCCTCCAGGCAAGGCAATGATTTTTGATGGCACAAGACGACACTTAGTGTTCAAAAGTATATCGGAGCTCAAACGGATTCATTATCCCATCGGAACTATCATAGTGTAGGACCGATCCCATCGGAACTATCATAGTGTAGGACCGATCCCATCGGAACTATCATAGTGTAGGACCGATCCCATCGGAACTATCATAGTGTAGGACCGATCCCATCGGAACTATCATAGTGTAGGACCGATCCCATCGGAACTATCATAGTGTAGGACCGATCCCATCGGAACTATCATAGTAGGACCGATGTATCATAGTGTAGGACCGATCCCATCGGAACTATCATAGTGGACCGATCCCATCGGAACTATCATAGTGTAGGACCGATCCCATCGGAACTATCATAGTGTAGGACCGGATATCATAGTGTAGGACCGATCCCATCGGAACTATCATAGTGTAGGACCGATCCCATCGGAACTATCATAGTGTAGGACCGATCCCATCGGAACTATCATAGTGTAGGACCGATCCCATCGGAACTATCATAGTGTAGGACCGATCCCATCGGAACTATCATAGTGTAGGACCGATCCCATCGGAACTATCATAGTGTAGGACCGATCCCATCGGAACTATCATAATGTAGGACCGATCCCATCGGAACTATCATAGTGTAGGACCGATCCCATCGGAACTATCATAATGTAGGACCGATCCCATCGGAACTATCATAGTGTAGGACCGATTTCATTTTGTGCGCTTCATTCCTGTTAAAACATTCGACCGGGTGGCGATAACGCGTCGGTCTTATATCGGTGCAGCAACAATTCCAGTTCTTCGGAAGCCGGAACATGACAAATTCGCGAGAGTGATTTATCAAAAATACCTTTGAAATTCATTTTTTCCCCATATTCTGAACGTTATTAGCCGTTGTCGTTGAAAATTCGTGTAACCCTTTCGATCCATTACCATACTCACAGCGTACTTATCCTGCCATAGACATAGATCACTGTATATACCCACTACACGCATATCATGCTGACAAGTGAAAAACTACGGAAGCGCGTAACTTAATGCAAAATACGGGAGTGACAGTTCTGTCAAAATGCTGATTTTTCTATTTTTTTTCTTTAATTCAACTGTTCCGAGTTCTATGAAGTTTCACCCCCCGTTGCCACGCCAACCCAATTTGAACCCCTACGCTCTCATTGGACGCGGTTTTGAATAATCCTTGTCCCTGATTCGCTCAATTTCAGCGCCAACCTTTCGACCTTCGATCTATCACCTCTAGCCTTTAACCTTGACCTTCTGACGTCTTTCTCTCGTCATTATTTCCTCCTTATTAGGTCGTGAGTCCTATACCCCCCCCCCCCCCCGACTACTACTTGCGTGAGATAAATCATGAAAAGTCAGTTTCAGCGATATGGAAGTGGAAGCGGACAGGTGACAATACGCGCACTACGCCCTGCGCATTCGGGTTCCATAACAGTACCTGGTTTTTTAAAATTCTTTTTAGCCCACCATCACCAGATGGTGGGCTGTTCAAATCAGTTTTCGTCCGTCCGTCCGTCCGTCGTCCGTCGTCAGTCCGTCCATAAACAATTCTTCTTATCGCGATTTCTCAGGAACTACTGAATGGATCTTTCTCAAATTTGGTACACAGGTTCCCCTTGGGGTCTGGTTGTGCATGATATCTTTTCTGGTCCGATTCGAAAATCCAATATGGCCACAAGGCGATCATCTTGGATTTCTCCATGAAAAATTGTTATCGCGATTTCTCAGGAACTACCACAGGGATTTTTCTCAAATTTGGTACACAGGTTTCCCTTGGGGCCTAGTTGTGCGAGATACCTTTTCTGGTTCTATTCGAAACTCCAATATGGCCACCAGGCAGCCATCTTAGATTTCCCCATGAAACTTTGTTATCGTAATTTCTCAGGAAGTATTGCATGGATCTTTCTCAAATTTGGTACACAGGTTACCCTTGTGGTCCAGTTGTGAAAGATACCTTTTTTGATCCGATTCCAAAATCCAATATGGCCACCAGGCGGCCATTTTGAATTTCCCCATGAAATTTTGCTATCGTGAATTCTCGAGGATTACTGCATGGATCTCTGTCAAATTTGGTACACAGTTTCCCCTTGTGGTCTAGTTGTGCATGATACCTTTTTAGTCCGATTCAAAAATCCAATATAGCAGCCAGGTGGCCATCTTGAATTTCCCCTTGAAACATTATTATCGGGAATTCTCAGGAACTACTTCATGGATCTTTCTGAAATTTGGTACACAGGTCCCACATGGGGCCTAGTTGTGCAGGATGCCTTTTTGGGGTCCGATTCGAAAATCCAAGTTGCTTCAAATTAATACGGTATTCCCGACTTGTGAAGTTGCATCACAAGAGTCAGCGGATCAAACGGTGGAGCATATTCTATATATTAACTATAGAGAATATCCATACCTTCGCCTTTTATATCAAAGAGTTCAAATGATTCCGAATTAAAATGTATCTCTTCAAATTTTAAATCAGTCCATGCCGTTGCAAGTGAACTGCTCCACCGTTTCGTCTGCCGACGGGTCGGCTACACGAAGCCTCGTCACTCTTGTGACACAACGTCACAACTCGACAACTGTAGACTACTGCGTGTTTCGATCCAAGGGAGATAATCAGGATTCAGACACTTTCAAAGTTTCAACATTACTGCACGGACCAGATCTCTTCAGTATTAAGTTTTGTACCATCTTACTATTTTCGAGCATGGTATTTTAAAAGAGATATCTCAAACTAGCCCAGAAACAGAACAGAATTAGCATTCGTTCCTAATTATAAAATCTTAAGTATGTTTCATAGCTCATGCCAAAGTGTCGATTTGTCTTCGCTTCCAGTACCCAATGATGACACGTGCAAAAAAAAAAAAAAATACCACAAAACGAAGCCGAAGGATCCTCTGGACATTCAATTTCAGACTAACTTTGCTCATGTCACTTGTACTACAACAACCGACATCAAGTACAGTTTCTAGAAATCTTGAAACTCCTGAAACTTACCAAGATAATACCTTGGTGTTTTCCAGAGTTCCTTTCCGATCTTTTTCGCTCAAATTCGAAATTCTGCAAACAAAATTACAAATCAATGGTTTGTTCTTAGTAACAATGGACAAAAAGATCCTCTTGTCATCAGCTTACAATTATCGGACGATGGTGGGCGCCAAGATCCTTCAGGATCTCTTGTTTATATTCTTTACATAACTGTACGATAGATAGTTCTATTTTACCCACCGTTGCAACGAAATCAAAATCTGAACTCAAGTCTTTCAGTCACTGATTCGTTCAATTTGAATGTCAACACTTTGACCTCTCACCCTGGACCTTTGACCCTTACATCATAGTTCACTCAAGTAAGAGTACATATGGATCCCACTCAAATTGTGTGAAATTCATTCAAGTTTCAGTTGATAAATCACCCAAATGGAGTGAAGTTGATTCTACTCAAGTTGACCCTCGATTTTTCACTCAAGCACGGTACTTGAGTGGGATCTACTTCCACTCTTACTTCAGTGAAATTAAGCTAAGTATTTTAGGTTTCTATCGATTCAAGCTTTCTTTTGCGTCTTTTTTTAATACCTTTCTCGTATTTTCTTGATTACTTCAGTCTTACCTTTTCTCCTTGAACGTTCCTAACCTCACCCGCATATGTTTTCAGTTGATATTGGAATTGCCTTTTCAGCTCCGTATGTGTCATTACGTTCGGTGATACTGGTGGAGTTACTGGGACTTGAGAAGTTGACGAATGCTTTTGGTTTGATCATCCTCTTTCAGGGACTCTCCTCATATCTGGGTTCTCCTATTGCTGGTAAGTTTCAGGATTCCATGGAGATAATTTATTATGGTGATATATTTGGGCCAAGCTTCTTTCTTTTCAAAAGTCGCCACTCACCAGTGTTTCTCCGGCTTCTGGCGACTATTGAGTTTTGTAACGTTAATAGATAAGACCAAACTCGCCGCGTTTTTCCGTCGCGTGGTGAGTGGCGAGCTTTTACATGATAAAAGATAGCAGAAATTCGTCAGTCGCCAGAAGTCGGAGAACTCTCCGGTGCGTGGCGGGTGGCGAGTTTCTAAGAGTCGCCACGCGACACAAGTTTGGCCCAAATAAAACACCATCAAGTTTTAACAGTTTTTCACTCACCATTGACGATTCCCACTATCGAAACGAGAACAAAATTTCTTGTTTGGTGTTATCTTTTACCTTCATTGGCATCCTGGGTTATATCTTTGACTTTCATTGGCATCCTGGTACTTATTGCATTTATTTAAACTGAGCTGCTGACATAGGTTACTGAGAGGCCGCCAGTACTGGGAGATCAAACATGGCGAATGCGCGTGATGCCACTCGAAGATGGCCATAGAAGGAATGGTGACAAAAGACGATCAGGAAATTTTGTAATATTTTGGGAATGAGACGTAATTATGGTACGTCCTATTCAATATCAACTTCACATTTAATGTTCACTACGTTAAAACCACAAAAACGCGTCCCGAGCTGTATTGACTCTATATGGGCAAAATATTAATTACCGGTACGTGATGTCTTATGTCAAACCAATATTAAAAATTGTCCTTATGGTATTCAGTTACCATCCAACATATTGGCCATTCTGCGTCATCATCATAATCAACCTTGACAACTTTTCGTCATCGTTACAATCAATCTGTTGACCACCCTCCGTCATCGTTACAATCGACCTATTGATTACTCTTCGTCATCGATACAACTGATCTATTGAACACTCCTCGTTATCGTTACAATCGACCTATTAACGACTTCGTCGTCGTTACAATCGACATATTAACCACACATCGTCATCGCTATAATCAATCTGTAGACCACTCTCCGTCATCGTTTCAATCGACTTATTGACCAGTCTTCGTCATCGTTACATTCGACATATTGACCACGCTTCCTCATCGTTACAATCAACATATTAACCGCTCTTCATCATCGTTACACTGGACCTATTGACCACTCTTCGTAATCGTTACAATCGACATATTAACCACACTTCTTCATCGGTATAATCCACATATTGACCACTCTCCGTCATGGCTACAATCGACCTAATCACCACTCTCCGTCATCGTTACAATCTAACTACTGACCAGTCTTCGTCATCGTTACAATCGACTTACTGACCACTCTCCGTCATCGTTACAATCAACCTATTGACCAATCTTCGTCATCGTTACAACCGACCTATTGTTCACTTTTCATTATCGTTACAATCGACTTATTGACCACTCGTCGTAATCATTACAATCGACATATTGACCACTCTCCGTCATGGCTACTATCAACCTATTGACCACTCTTCTTCATCGTTACAATCAACCTATTGACCACTCCTCGTCATCGTTTCAGTCGACTTAATGACCACTCTTCGTCATCGTTTCAATCGACCGATTGACCACTCTTCGTCATCGTTACAGTCGAACTATTGACCACTCTTGGTCATCGTTACAATCGACCTACCGACCACTCTTCGTCATCGTTGCGATCGACCTATTGGCCACTCTTCGTCATCGTTGCAATCAACATTTTGACCACTCTTCGTCATCGTTACAATCAACCTATTGACCACTCTTCTTTATCGTTACAATCGACCTGTTGGCCACACTTTGTGATCGGTACAGTTGACCTGTTGACCACTCTTCGTCATCGTTTCAATCGACCTATTGACCACTCTTCGTCATCGTTACAGTCGACCTATTGACCACTCTTCGTTATTGCTACGGTCGACCTCTTGACCACCGTTGAGTGAGTGAGTGAGTGAATAGGGTTTAACGTCGCTTTCAACATTTTTTCAGCTATGACCACCCTTAATCATCGTTACAATTGACTTACTGACCACTTTTGTTACGTCATAAACGATAATAGAAAAAACATAACAGACAACTTTTGTAAAATCAAGGATTAACAATCAAATATTTATTTACAATACTAAAATGATACACAAATTAAGTAAGGTCAATACAGGAAATAAATATCAAATATAGTCTTACTGTTCAATGCTATACCGGTGTATCCTTCACAGTCCGTTTTGACGTGCAAATCGCTATACAGTCCGTGCCGCACAAAATGCTATCTCTGTTTTTTGATAGTCCAACACCGCTCAGTTGTTGTCCAGTTTCCAACAGTTCAATCACGTAGATAACGCAGCAGCCCAAAAGTCAATTCACCGGAGTATACAATCCAGCAGTCCGTAATTTCAGACAAAGGTAAGACAGTATAATGCACCCACAGAAAAGCCGTTTGAATTCCCCCTCGATCACTGAACGTCGGGCTATTTATACTCTATCGGGCATTCGAGATTATTCTACCAAATCAAGAAGCTTCCACCGGTACAGCATTGACGTATGATCTAATACAATTACAACAGCTTCTAGAAAGCTCGAAATGATTAATCCACAAAACAGTATGTAAACAAGCCTACGTGCAGATGGCGCTGTGACCCAATTACCCGCGTCATACGGGTCTCTTAGTGTATCGGCCATTTGCAATGATCGTCGACATTTACTTGCGATAAATCGTTCACGACTTGGAGAAAATTCTATGAGTATAACCACACGACAGAACGTAAACAAGTTTAAGTCAGCTCCATTATTCTAGAACTATCTACAGTGTCTAATTTAAAAAAAAAAAAAGTTTCAAACTTGGAACTATCTTGACGATTCAAGACGTTATTGCAAAACAAAATCTATATTACAACAGCAAAAATGTTGACAAACATATGTACGTTATATGCGCGACAAACAATCAGCAATCAAATTGTCCTTGCCCTTAATATGTCTGATTTCAATATTGCATTCTTGTAACACCAAACTCCATCTCAACAATCTTTGATTTTTGTTTTTTATCTTACTTATGAAAACAAGTGGATTGTGATCACTGAATACGGTAATTGGCAATGGTGAGGAAGTAACATAAACATCAAAATGTTGTAAAGCCAATATCATTGCCAAACTTCTTTCTCAATTGTAGAATAATTTCTCTGATGTTTGTCAAATTTACGTGAAAAATGACATATTGGGTGATCTACACCATCTATACCTTCTTGTAACAAAACGGCACCAGCAGCAACATCACTAGCATCTACAGCCAGTTTAAAAGATGAATGAAAGTCTGGTGCTGAAAGAACTGGCGCGCTCTTGGGTATGGCTTTCAGGTTTTCAAAAGCTGATTCACATTCATCGGTCCAAACAAAAGTTACCCTCTTTCTTAAGAGTCGACTTCAGTAATATCTGAAAAATTTGGACAAAATTTCCTGCAGTAACCAGCCATACCCAAGAAACGCATCAGTTGTATCTTACATGTTGGTCTTCGAAATAGCGAGATAGCACTAACCTTAGCATCTACAGGTTTTACCTGACCCTGACCTACAACGTGACCCAGGAATGTCACACGTGCATGCCCAAATTCGCTTTTTCCAAGGGCGACTGTCAGCTTGGCGTCAATCAGCCGATTGAACAGTGCGCGAATTCTCTGTAGATGATCTTCCTATGTATCGCTGTAGACAATGACGTCATCAATGTAAGTCTCACGTCCTTCCAAACCAGAAGTAACACGCTGGAACGTGGCTGGAGAATTTTTCATTCCATATGGCATAACTTTGTACTGGAACAGACCCTCCGGAGTCCTTTCTGTAGTCAGTACACATCCTGTAACTGTCACCTGGCTTTGGAACGAGGATACAAGGTGAACTCCAGTTATCATTACTTGGTTCAATGAAGTCATTGTCCAATAAATACTGAATCTCTTTTTTCAGGTAATTTTGTTTAATGGGATTCAAACGATATGGGTGCTGCTTCACTGGATTTAGAATCTCCGACATTGACGTCATGTGAAATTGTATCAGTCCGAGTAGGAATGTCGGGAAACAAATGTTCATATTGACTGAGCAGAGTTCGAATTTCTTCCTGATGCGCTGGTTCAAGATGACACAACTTGGAATCCAAATTAAGTAGAATGTCAGAGTTCTGTAATTTCGCCGCTGTCATGGGCTCTTCACAAGTTCCATTATTATCAGGGTCAGAATTAACTACTCTTACAGGCTGTAGAGTACTGTTAGTGCTATCTCTGTCTATGTATAACTTTAACATATTTACATGACATAACTGTTTGTTTTTACGCTTGTCAGGAGTCTGAATTACATAATTAAGGTCACTTAATTTCTTTTCAATGACATAAGGACCATAATATCTAGCCTTAAGTGGATTACCAGGAATAGGCAGAAAAGCCAGTACCTTCTCACCAGGTTTGAAACTTCGTTTAAGGACATGTTTATCATAGGTCATTTTCATACCTTTTTGTGCTGACTTTAACTTTGACATGGCCAAATCACGTGCTTTAGTAAACCTGGTCCGACACATATTGTAAGAGACTATATGAGCCAAGATCACTGTCTAGGAACTTTCCCTTTAGCAGTTTAAGTGGTCCTCTAACTGTATGACCAAAAACTAATTCAAATGGACTGAAGCCCAAAGCCTCTTGAACAGACTCTCTGACAGCAAAAGATAACAAATGTATGCCTTCATCCCAGTCTTTCTCAGTGTCAAAACAATAAGTTCTAATCATGTTCTTTAATGTCTGGTGGAATCTTTCTAATGTGCCTTGGCTTTCTGGGTGGTATGCAGATGATTTATACTGCTTTATTTCCAATTCATGCATGACTTGTTGCAAGATTCCTGACATGAAATTAGATCACTGAACAGACTGAACAGACTGGGGTAGGCCAACAAGTGTGAAAAACTTAACTAAGGCCTTAACAATAGTTTTTGCCTTAATAGTCCGTAAAGCAATGGCCTCAGGGAACCTGGTTGAAGCACACATGATTGTTAACATGTATTGATTGCCTGACTGTGTTTTTGGTAATGGACCAACACAATCTATAATTACCCTACTAAAGGCTTCCCCAAAAGCAGAGATTGGTTGTAGAGGGGCCTTTGGTATGGTTTGGTTTGGTTTTCCTACCATTTGACATGTGTGGCATGACCTACAACATACCGCAACATATTTCTTTAAATTTGGCCAATAGAAATGATTTAGAATTTTGCAATATGTTTTGTTAACACCTAAATGGCCTGAAAGAGGTGTTTCTGGGCTAGTCTGAGGATATCTGAACTATATTACTTTGATACCACAATCTGATACTTAACTTCCCACTCATCATCAGGTTAACTGCCCACTCATCATCAGGTGACACATCTGGCGGTCGCCATTTGCGCATAAGAACACCATTCTTACAAAAGTAACACACAGGCTCTTGAGTTACATCACACTCATCTACTGCCCTGTCAAACAACTCGGAAATGTCCTTGTCACTCTGCTGTTGATTAACCAGCTGTGATTTTGAAATTTTGTCATTAGAACATTCCAATTTGCTATCAAAATGTGGCTTATCAGCCTCATCATTTAAACACACGAAGGTGTCGGCCAAACAAACGTCATCGATGACGTCATCTTTAAGAGACTTTTCAGACTCCTCAGCCAATTTACTCATGGCTCTAGTAACTGCACAAGCATGATACAAACTTTGAATTTCGTCTTTACTGGATCATGGATCTGATCCAAACAAGGCTTGTCAGTTACAATCGGGTTAACCCCGATCTTATCTCCCACAAGATCATTGCCAATAAGTAATTGAACACCCTCAAATGGTAAACTACCTTTAATACCCACCGTAACAGGTCCAGAAATCAAGTCGGAAGACAGATGAACGTTATGGAGCGAAACGGGTGTATAATTGACAGAATCTACCCCTTTAATTAGGACATTACTGCCTGCAGATGGAGAATCAGAAAACGGCAAAATATTTGCCAACAAAAGAGACTGGTACGCACCCGTGTCTCGCAAAATCTTCACAGGAGTAGCATTAGAAAAATCACTTGAAAATGACACAAAACCATTGTGGATAAATGGTTCAAAAATCTCCATAACAGGATTTGAAAAACTGTCAACCTCATCCTTGACAGAAGTAATAGGAACAGTGTCCTTGGCCAGCTTAACGTCATATACATTATGAACGTCACTAACCTGCTTGGGTATAGATCTTGAAGTGAGGAAACCACTAGGCTTTTGAAAAAATCCTTGATCTTGTTGTTTTCTTTTCAATTTAAAACAACTAGCCATTAAATGGCCGTTCCTCTTACAATAGCTGCAAACTGGAGACTTATTTTGAGTGTTAAAAGTGGGAGACTTTGTGTTTGACCTTTGACCTTTGTAACTGGGGTTAAAAGTTTTAGGCCCTGAGAAAGAACTGGATTTGTTTCCTGAGAGATAAGACTGGAATGAACTTGGCTTAACAGCATTGACAAATGATAATTTGTGTGTCAGAGCGTATTCATCAGCAAATCGTGCTGCTTGGTCTAAAGTGTTGGAATTCTTTTCATCAAGAAATGTTCTAATATCACCATGGATACACCATTTAAATTCCTCTGCCAGCATAAGCTGTCTAAGGTTTTCAAAGTTGTTGTCAGTTTTAACCGAAACACACCACCTATCAAATAACTGTTGTTTTAAACGAGCAAATTCTACATGAGTCTGAGAGTTTTCTTTTTCACAACTACGAAACTTTTGTCTATAGGTTTCAGGAACTAATTCATAACCTTTAAGGATTAAATCCTTCACGGTATTATAATTTGATGCTTGCTCTACCGTCAGTTGAGTGTAAATGTCCCTTGCCTTACCGATCAAAACACTTTGAAGAAGTAAACTTCAATTTTCTTTTGGCCAGTTTAAATTTTCAGCAATTTTCTCAAAATTCAGAAAATATTTATCGACTTCTTCTTCCTGAAATGGTGCGACGAGACGCATTTGACGAGCCGCATCAAATTTTGATTGTGATTGTACAGGTGCATCTGCAGGAGGACTTGTTTGCGACTGTAATTCCATACGTTTCATTTCTAACTGAAACTGTCTTTTCTTCCCTTTCTTTTTCTCTCTCTCTCTCTAATGCTCTTTTTTTCTCTCTTTCCTCTCTTTCTAACTTTTCTCTCTCTAATTTTTTCTCTTTTTCTATTCTTTCTCTCTCTAATTCTCCGTCTAATTCTAATTTCTTTAATTCCAGCTGATGTTGCAATTGTAATTTTCTTATTTCCAAATCACCAGCTTTTTCCTCAGTTAAATCAAAATCACTTTCATCCCAAAGTTGTTTGCCAACAAAATGCTTAATAATGAGTTTCTTAATTTTTTGCTTTCTCAAAGATGTTTTAACTTTACTTTGTAGGAATTTACACAGCGCGAACAAATCCTCTTTGCGTAGTTCGTTGAATACCTCCTGACTGGGCTTTGAAGCAAACTGTGCTGGATCAAATGACATGCTGATAATATACTACTTCCTGACTTCACAAATTCAGACAATGTATCAATTTAAAACTATGTTGCAAAAAAAATCAGCTGGCAAGCTGTAATGTAAACAGTGCTCGCGGGTAGGCCCCCAATTTCTGTTACGTCATAAACGATAATAGAAAAAACGTAACAGACAACTTTTGTGAAATCAAGGATTAACAATCAAATATTTATTTACATACTAAAATCAAACACAAATTAAGTAAGGTCAATACAGCAAATAAATGTCAAATATATTCTTACTGTTCAATGCTATACCGGTGTATCCTTCACAGTCCGTTTTGACGTGCAAATCTCTGTACAGTCCGTGCCGCACAAAACACTATCTCTGTATTTTGATAGTCCAACACCGCTCAGTTGTTGTCCAGTTTCCAACAGTTCAATCACGTAGATAACGCAGCAGCCCAAAAGTCAATTCACCGGAGTATACAATCCAGCAGTCCGTAATTTCAGACAAAGGTAAGACAGTATAATGCACCCACAGAAAACCCTTTTGAATTCCCCCTCGATCACTGAACGTCGGACTATTTATACTCTATCGGGCATTCGAGATTATTCTACCAAATCAAGAAGCTTCCACCGGTACAGCATTGACGTATGATCGAATCCAGATACAATTACAATAGCTTCTAGAAAGCTCGAAATGATTAACCCACAAAACAGTATGTAAACAAGCCACGTGCAGATGGCGCTGTGACCCAATTACCCGCGTCATACGGGTTTCTTAGTGTATCGGCCATTTGCAATGATCGTCGACATTTACTTGCGATAAATCGGTCACGACTTCGAGAAAATTCTATGAGTAAAACCACACAACAGAACGCAAACAAGTTTACGTCAGCTCCATTATTCTAGAACTATCTACAGTGTCTAATTTTATACTGCAATACCATGACACTCTTCGTCATCTTTACAATCAACATTTTGACCACTCTTCGTCATCGTTACAATCAACTTATTGACCACTCTTCGTCATCGTTACAATTAACCTATCGACCACTCTTCGTCATCGTTACAATCGACCTATTGACCGCACTTCGTCATCGTTGCAATCAACCTGTTGACCACTCTTCGTCATCGTTTCAATCGACCTATTGACCACTCTTCGTCATCGTTACAGTCGACCTATTGACCACTCTCCGTCATCGTTACAGTCGACCTATTGACCACTCTTCGTCACTGCTACAGTCGACCTATTGACCACCCTTGGTCATCGTTACAATCGACCTACTGACCACTCTTCGTCATCGTTGCGATCGACCTATTGGCCACTCTTCGTCATCATTGCAATCAACATGTTGACCACTCTTCGTCATCGTTACAATCAACTGATTGACCACTCTCCGTCATCGTTACAATCAACCTATTGACCACTCTTCGTCATCGTTACAATCGACCTGTTGGCCACACTTTGTGATCGTTACAGTCGACCTGTTGACCACTCTTCGTCATCGTTTCATTCGAACTATTGACCACTCTTCGTCATCGTTACAGTCGACCTATTGACCACACTTCGTCATTGCTACAGTCGACCTATTGACCACCCTTGGTGATCGTTACAATCGACCTCCTGACTACTCTTCGCCATCGTTGCGATCGACCTGTTGACCGTTCTTCGTCATCCTTACACTCAACATTTTGACCACTCTTCGTCATCGTTACAATCGACCTATTGACCACTATTTGTGATCGTTACAGTCGACATATTAACCACACTTGGTCATCGTTACAATCGACCTATTGGCCACTCTTCGTCATTGTTGCAATCAACCTGTTGACCAATCTTCGTCATCGTTACAATCAGTATTTTGACCACTCTTCATCATCGTTACATTCGGTAGTCTTTGTCAGGGATTGAGTTCAAATTGTTACCCCGACTACCAGGATGCCTTTATTTCTCATGCCTGGTCGCCTTTACGATCTGCCATTTTTAAACCGTAGGCTCGACTTAATACAAAATAATAAGATTATTCAATGACTCTGACATTCTATTGTAGACTGGCCTTGTCATTATTAATTTAGACACATGATTCTCATTTAAAGGTGCCATTGCTGACTCCACTGGGAACTATCATGCGGCCTTCTATATGGCCGGAATTTCTCTCACTCTATCGGGACTTATTGGACTACCACTCAGAAGAATCTCCAAGTGGGAAAATTCACGCAAAGCTGCCAAGATGACAACGGTGGCAGTTGGTGATCCTGAAGAGCAGACGGGAATGCTCACGTGAAGGATGACGCCATTGATGACATAATCAGTCATCCGCCCGATCATCGGTTCGGCAGATTCGCGTGTCACGTTTGCCATTGTGGAGGCGATATTGTACACCACACGTGTGACTACTGTCTTTTGTAAGAGCTCTGTTGACAAATGTTTCATCGCCGTGTTTAGTTTGTGACTATAGTGAAGTCGTTAATTCGATTGGTTGAAAAGTGGAATTGATTCCGGCTTCGTCTGACCGGGCCGATTTTTAGACGAAGTCGTTGAAAAATTCCACGTTTCAATCAATGAAATCAACCTCTCCACTATAGTCATACACTAAACACGGCGACTGAGTAGTTTTCAACAGAGCTCTATAAGAAGAAAGTGAGATGCTGCCAACATTAGATCCACACTTAAAACAATATTATTCAATCTTATTCCCAGCATGTTTTGCAGGATTAAATTGACAGCGGACCTGTCGTCGAAAATACGGATAGTCACGGCATACAATCGATAGTGCACCTCTGGGGGTACTCTCTCGCTCTACGAGGTATATAGAAGGCTCCACTCAGAGTCATCTGTCTACCTGGCCGTACTTTGTGGTTCCTGGATAAAGTCTCAAACTATTATTTTATAATAAACTGTTTTTCACGCAACATTAGGGATGTTGGTGGTTATATCCACACAAGAGCCATACTCGTATAAACCATAGTTTCGTCATTCAAGCAAATAAAGTGTGAAAGTTACTGCTCCCCACAACCTGTACACGCGCGTTTTGGGTGAAAGATATATAAAATGCATCTAAGAAGAGGTGAACTGTTTTTATTTTAGCCGATTAGACTACCTGTCATATCTTAATTGCATCTAGAGGGATAAATATATAGCAAATTACAATTAAACATGATATCAGAAATCGGTGTACAACAGTGCAGCATCTTTTTTCAACACCTGTTGAACTAAGAATCACACGCATTGGATCGGCATCTTGATGTGTTCTATGGTTGTTGGGTTAAGAGCGATGGAAAAAAAGAAAGGAAAATTAAGAGCTGTGCGCCACAGAAAACGAAATTCGAGCGGAACCCTCCATTTTCATTTTGAGATAATCTTTTTATACCTTCAGGAGCGGAGAGTATCTCTTAGATGGACACTATCGATTGTATGCCGTGATAGTGTCAGACGTGCGCAATATTTTTGCGAATTAAAGTGTGATGTGACAGTATAGAATGCTTGCCATGCGTGGTGGTTGACTCGATCAAGTTTGCTCTATCGATGAAAAACCATCGATATTATGTAACAGTATAACTCCTGGCCGATGATGACGAAACCAGGGCCTGTCAGTGAAGTATTTAGCAAGGAGGGAACAATTACACGCGCCAGATCCGTCATTCATAATTCAACCGTCGTCCATTAGAGAATATCCGCGTCCATAATCCAAAGACCTATTCCATATTCCATATAACAGTATTAGAACCAAATTCAAAAAGACAATCATAGTATACATAAACATAGGCTTGTTTCCTGCAAGAGAGAAGCGGTCAACAGTTTTCAATGATGCCGGCAAGACATCATGATGTTCCAAAAATATCAAATCCGTATCGCTGATCAGTATTCTTAGTCCATAATATTCGTTGTAAAGTCGGCATCTAAAGAATGATGTATCTCAGTCACGCTTTGATTGTGACTGTTCATATGAGTACCATGAGGATCTTGAAGTACATGGGTTCATACGGCCCCTAGCCCCGGGTTAAGCGGAATTAGACACAAGTTTTGAAACGTAACGCCATAGATCTTGCACGCTACGCTCGTATTTTGCTATCAGCATGCGATATGTATCGCCAAATTTGAGAAACTTTGAGTGCAGGCGCTTGGTGGTGTAGCCCTGTTTTATAAGTTTCTTCAACAATGTTTTGTGACGTTGATTAAAATCGTCACATTTAACACAGGATCTAGCAAATGCTACTAGGCGTGATACGTATACGCCATATGCAGGTCCCACTGGAATATTACTGTCCAGAAAGGGATAGTTTACGATGTCGAAATTGTAATCATCTCTTTGTCATACAGTCGACGAGAGAGAAGGCCCGCTTCATTTTTATAGAGATATAGGTCTAAATACGATGTGCCTGTAGGGTTATCTGTAGTTTCCTTCAAATCCAGTGAAGGTGGATATATATCCTTCACTGCGTCATTTATGTAGCGATTATCCACAGCGAGAAGATCGTCTATATAGCGTTTGGTGAATGAGAAGGAACGGGCTTTGAATGGATCGGGTTTTGAAAGCGCCTGCATATAGTCATATTCATAAGAGAACAGATACAGGTCAGCCAACAGGGGTGCACAATTAGTACCCATTGGAAATACAACACATATACCTATATGCTGCTGATATATTGTGTTGCCAAATTTCACATAGATATTTTTAATGAGAAATTCAAGCAACTCTATAAACAAAGAAACATCCCATGAATGATATCTCTTGTATGTAGTAGAGCTAAAGAATGCTTTAGGGCTTCCGACATTAATATATCTACGATCAGTTTTCTTAAACACAGATACTATTAATGAACTTAGACGGTCAATAAGGTCCTGGTGAGGGATTGTGGTATAGAGAGTCGAGACATCCCATGTGGATACATGTCTATACGGTATGTGACCTTTAGCATCAAGTTCTTCCGTAAGACATTTTGAGTTTTTCAATATCCACATACATTCAACGCCAGAGTTTTCTAGAAATAGTGGCGCAATACCTTCCCAAAATGCTTTTACCTCCTGAAGGGCCCTCGTCAACAGGGTTGAAAGAAGCTTGGTGGTGCAGCTTCTAGAACCAGCTATGAATCTAGCTTTATATGCTGATTTATGCATTTTGGGAGTCCGGTATACTTTTGGTATATCGTTATGTTTGGTTGGAAGACAAATACCTCTTTCCTTGAGAAACGTTTTGTGATTGTTAAATAAATCTTCCAGAGTAAACGCAGTTTGAGAGTAAGTAGACTTACTTGATGACGATATGTTTACACTCAATTCTTCAACCAGCACCTGGTAATAGTAATATTTACATATGAATATTATATTATTTGGAGCTTTGTCTGCTGGGACTATGACAAATTTACTCTGGAGAGTTGCTAGCACTTCTTGCGAATTGGGGCTTCTCAATACTTGTTTTGCTTGGGGAAGGGTACTTCTGTCAGTATGGCGGATTGTTTCAACGACCTTGCTCTTGGTGAGGTCCAGCCAATCATCGAGTACTGTAGGTCCACCTTTTTCTCGCTTAGACCAATCAATAACGTACTGTTCCAAAGCAGACAGGACTATCTTCTGGTCGGCCTTCAGATTTATATTTCTCGGCTCTCTATATTTAGGTCCCTTCATCAGGAGTAATCTTAGTTCCTTATCACTCACCACATCAAGGTCACCAGTCACAACATGTTTGCATGGTGTATAGATAAAGTTCGACGATTTACAATCACAACTATAGCCCCCTGAGATGTATAAGTTCCAGTCAAACTCCTTGACACCATTAGACTAATTGAATATTTTGGTGGCTATAGATTTAGTATACTTATATGAAATGCAAGGAGATTCTGTGAACTTAAAATAGTTTGGTACAGTATTGCGTACCCCTGGATGATTCAGGATTCGAGGTAAATTAATAATGTCCAGTCCTTTATCTAAGTAGTTGAGTTTCAAGAAAAGCCGATCTTGGGATGTTTCGATTATGTTCACTGGACGATACAACCGAAAATACGCTATATCTTGACATACTTTAGAGATTTTGGGTGGTATTATATTTCATGAGGACGCAGATTGTTGTATATCTCTGGCTATATGATTTAAAGCTCTCAGAGGTAACGCATACAGAACTGTACGTAAGCTATGTGTACTATTGGGTGTGTTAGTTAGTTAAAGTAATTTAAAGTGATATGATCGTGAATCATCGCAATATTAAACTTTCTCCAACCATGGCTGCGATGTCTCCGTTGATGGGGTTTAAATAGATGGGTAATATTGGATATATTTGAACGGCGGTTTGTAACATTGCCAAACCCACTGACATTATTATTTAAACCATACGGAAACACTGACCCAAGTTCTAGCATCCAAAATAGTTCCCGCTCTCGGATTTTTCAAAGGGGGAATCCTTGATAGATGGATAGACGACGTCTATGATCTGAATACTAAAGTTGTCCCAGCCATGGTCGGGTCCAGAAAAATGCTTACACCGGATACTTGTATGCTTAACACCGGAATTGAATTCCGGTGTTAAGAAAAATTAAGAGCACCGGAGCATTGAGAAAAATGCTTGACACCGGAATTCAATTACAAGCTATTCACCGTATATCTGAAATATACGGAAGACATTTATTTAATTGATGGCCGATCAGGCTAATGAATTACACAATAAATCGGAGTAAATCTGTCTGACAACTCCCGCTGCTATCTGTTTTAAATCAGCGCCATCTGTGTGAGACCATGCATAATGAATATTACATATGACAATTAATTATGACGTACAGATTTGAACAATAATGACGATTTAGTTAATGAATGAGATGGAAGCTTGCAATAATAAATCTTGAATGCATTATGGAAGAATAGTACATTAACAATAATAATCTGGAATGCATCGAATAATACATTTACATAAATAGTCAGGAGTGCATCGAATAATACATTTACAATAAAAATCTGGATTGCATCATGAGACAATGGTGCACTTGCCAAGACAATGTGCGGGTGTACTGAACGACCTAATTTGATCGTCTGATGACACCATGACCGTAGCCTGGCTAATTGCCTACCAATTTGGACAATCAATTTATCACATAAAAAAGACACTAAACAATAATGCCGTTCACTTACCTGAAATATACGGAAGACATTTATTTAATTGATGGCCGATCAGGCTAATGAATTACACAATAAATCGGAGCAAATCTGTCTGGCAACTCCCGCTGCTATCTGTTTTAGATCAGCGCCATTTGTGTAAGACGTCATCTCGCGTGCGTAGCCTAGGTTACCGCCATCCAAGGGAAGTCACTCTAATGTTACATCATCCCAAAATATCTCCGCTATACCAAGTCACACACACTATTTATATCCTGTCACATCCTCCCCCCATAGGGAAATGTCGTCCCGACATTTACAAGTGTGACTTGCCTTGTGAATTTTGTCAAATAGCCCATAAACCAATATACCTGTCCAGCTAATCATTGCTGAACCCAGTGTCCACTTGCTGCTCTCACCAATCTAATATTTTATGCAACAGTTGCATCACCATTTGCGAATCCGGGTTTCCATTTTCCAGTTCTCATTCTCCTGAAGTCATCCAAGGCGGTGGACGTCGCTGTCTTTGACTCCAATTTCTCCGAGCTATTTTGAAGGTTGGGGCCAGTCTGGGCACAACCCCGCTCATCGAGATCCATGACCAGCTCTTCAGTTTTGAAACAGTCTGCATCAGTGATACTGATCTCTCAAAACTTGTACATACTTTGTATAGGATTCCGGTTGCATATCTTCACCTTCAAGGCCAAACGCAATATCAACCGGCAACTTGGGTAACCGCACAAACATCAGCTCATAGGGCGCATACCCGGTTGTATCGTGGGTGTACAATTATACGCGTGTACGAGACTGGACAGATGGTCCTTCCACTTGCTCTTCTTGTCCTCTGCCAGAGTACCAAGCATCTTTAACAGCGTCCTGTTATATCCTTCACAAGCCCCATTCCCCATAGGTGTTGTCCTACTTTTGGCCATTCCTGCCATGGAACACTACTCTGCCAGTATGCGACTCTCAAAATTTCCACCTTGATCTGAGTGCACTTTTTCCGGATACCCATATTGTGTTATGAAGTGCTGATACAAGGCCTTGACTGTTGTTTTAGCAGTCTCGTTCCGTGTTGGCACAACCTGAGTGAATTTTGTGAAGTGGTCCGTCATGACCAACAGGTGCTCGTAGCCACAAGATCGTTCCATTGTAAGAGAATCAACGCAAACTAATTCCAACGTTCGAGAAATAATGATTGGCGTCAGCGGTGCACGATCACCCTCAACCTTGCGGCATATACATCGACGGCATCCTCGGACCTTCCGCCTCACATCAGCTGCCCAGCCGGGC
>JAVTVY010000068.1:0-34715 GCA_036873755.1 Hanleya hanleyi
GAAACTATTAAAAGCGGAACACGGACTTTACCCCTAAAATAGGGGAAAACACCTATCAACCCTAGCCAAGAGGGCTAATATCGGTCCCCGGGCTTATTGGGACCTGCCTATCAAGTCAATGGGGTGGGTGCATGTAAAATTAGGATTTTTTCCCGAAACTATAAAAAGCGGAAAACGGACTTTACCCCTAAAATAGGGGAAAACACCTATCAACTCTAGCCCAAAGGGCTAATATCGGTCCCCGGGCTTATTGGGACCTGCCTATCAAGTCAATGGGGTGGGTGCATGTAAAATTAGGATTTTCCCCCGAAACTATAAAAAGCGGAACACGGACTTTACCCCTAAAATAGGGGAAAACCCCTATCAACCCTAGCCAAAAGGGCTAATATCGGTCCCCGGGCTTGTCGGGGCCTGCCTATCAAATCAATGGGGTGGGTGCATGTAAAATTAGGATTTTTTCCCGAAACTATAAAAAGCGGAACACGGACTTTACCCCTAAAATAGGGGAAAACACCTATCAACCCTAGCCAAAAGGGCTAATATCGGTCCCCAGGCTTATTGGGACCTGCCTATCAAGTCAATGGGCTGGGTGCATGTAAAATTAGGATTTTTTCCCGAAACTATAAAAAGCGGAATACGGACTTTACCCCTACAATAGGGGTCTGTATTATACAATATAAGGGAAAATGCCTGTATGGGGTATGGGGATGGTCAATTTTTTCGTGGGCTTTACTATGGCATGTGGGGTCTCGTTTTTCTCGTCTCGCCAAGAAAATGACAATGGGAGGGGTCCCGGAGCGAATCGGTGAAATTTTGGGGAAAAGTCACCGAGGTCTGTATATAGGCTCATACTGGCTATATGGGGGGGGGAGGGGTGGTCAATTTTTTTGTGGATGTTACTATGGCTTGTGGGGTCTCGTTTTTCTCGTCTCACCAAGAAAAACACGATGGGAGGGGTCCCGGAGCGAATCGGTGAAATTTTTGGAAAAAGTCACCGAGGTCTGCATATAGGTCCATAGGGATGGCCATGGGGGGTATAGGTTCAACCTGGGAAATTCACACACGTTCATTGTGATATGGGTTGTGGGGCCTCGTTTTTCACGTCTCGTCATTTACAACACAATGGGAGGGGTCACCGGGAAAAGTCACCGAGGTCTATATATAGGCCTATAGGCTGGCTATATAGGGGTATAGGTTCAACCTGGGAAATTCACACACGTTCATTGTGAAATGGGTTGTTTGGATTTGTTTTTCACGTCTCGTCATTTAGAACACGATGGGAAGTGTCTCGCAGCGCAACGGTGAAATTTTTGGAAAAGTACCATATAGCCCATATAGTCTCATACTGGCTGTATAGGTTCAACCTGGGAAATTCACATACGTTCATTGTGATATGGGCTGTTTGGATTTGTTTTTCACGTCTCGTCATTTAGAACACGATGGGAAGGGTCCTGGAGGGAAACGGTGAAATTTTTGGAAAAAGTTCACCGAGGCCTGGGTAGGCCCATAGGCCTATACTGCATGGCTATGGGGTATAGGCCCATACGGGGTGGACGTTTTGGGGTCTAGGTGAGCCCCTAATGATCCTATGATGTCGTATGAGGTCTTATTTTGAAGCTCTCGTGGAGGAGCATCCGACTGCACTAATGGTTCGTCAGTTTTCAATATTTTGCGCATGCGCAGTCTGGCCGTAGTATAGAAAGCAGGCCTTTTGGGTGGTATGTGGGTGTGTGTTTGGGGTAGAGATGGACCGCTATGGGTCCGAATGGGTCGTGGAAGGTGTCAAAGTGAAGCTTGTATGGGGTAGAGTCAGAATGGCGTGTTTTTAAATGCAAGTCGCGTCAATCTGCGCATGCGCAGTTGGTTGTATTAAGTAAAGTGGCCATTTTGGGGCAGTGCAGGAAGATATTTGGTGTCGGGATGGACCATCCTTGGTCCGAATGCGTCCTGGGAGGTGTCATTTTGTAGCTCTCGGGGTGTAGACCCCGATTTGGGGGCTGCCTACGTTACCTGTGACGTCATCGGTGACATCATCAGTACGAGTAGTAGCGAAAGTGGATCCACGGTGTCCAGTTTCTCCAGCATCGTCTGTAGCGACACTCGGTTAATGATGGTAAACGGTTGGTCAAATACCTGGATGTTCCTGCTCGGGTAAAAGTATCGGACTTGGACTGTCTCCTTATGCTGCAGCACATAACCAAACGCCAGATTCAATCTGAAGGCCGTAGCTTGGTCATTGAAGATGGCTTCCACGTAGCTACGTAGACGGGCGAGGTCGGTCAGTCGGAAATTGCAGATATCTTGAATAGGGCGATGACGGTTGAAACATTGCCGTATCATGGACCAATGGCGCCGATAGATGTCACTCACTGGATGGGCGTCCTGTAACAGATCGCCAGGAACATTTATGGGCTCGTCCAGAAAATGTTCGATGTTGTCAGGCGTATGACTCGAAACCGTAACGGTGGGGTCCGGCTGGATATCCAGGCTCTTCTGAACTGTGGGTATAGGCGGGCTCTCCATCATCGCATCACCAGTGGCGTTCGTCTCCCCGGGCTCATCTTCACTGGGTCTGACCTTCCGCGGCTCCTCTTCAGTGGAAAGTTGTCGCTCATACCGTGGTGATGGACTATGAATCAAACGCTGATGGCGTCTTAACTGACTGCGTCGTTTGAAGAGTTGACTACAATCCTTACAGTGTTCCGGCGCACACTCGTGGAATGAGCGTTCGTGGCGCAGTAAATGATCCTCCCGATTGAATGACCGTGCGCAGGTTGTACAAGTATACCGAGCATCTTTGTGGGTGGAGGCCTCGTGGCGTCGTAAATTATCTAGACGAGTAAACAGCTTCTGGCAAGCTGTGCAAGTGAACATCTTGGTGGTTGACAGAGTGTCTGATGAAACGGCCAGGCCGTTTTCCTTTTATAGCACGCTAGCTGGCGATCTATTTTTAGCACACTCAGTTCAACTATCCCCAAGTCGAGGGCCGAGCCGTGACATCTTCGGTAACCTCCGTGTCTCTTCGGGCACCTCCGTAACTACCCGGCTGTTCCCGTGTAAACCCGGATGGATCTCCGTGTCTCTTCGGTCACCTCCGTGACATCTTCGGTCACCTCCGTGTCTCTTCGGTCACCTTCGTAACTACCCGGCTGTTCCCGTGTAAACCCGGATGGATCTCCGTGTCTCTTCGGTGACCTCCGTGACATCTTCGGTCACCTCCGTGTCTCTTCGGTCACCTCCGTAACGTCAACGATCAACATGTAGATATATAGAGTATGTACGGCATGTTATGGTATTCATCAGTGCATGAGTGACGCATTCCGCCGATGGGGGTGGTCGGTCAGCTTGGTAACAAAACACGTGGCATTGGTCACCCTCTCTACGACCATTGTGTGTTGGGGTGTTGTTGTTGTGCCCATTCCAAGGGATCCACGGTGTCCAGTTTCTCCAGCATCGCCTCTAGCGACGCCCGGTTAATAATGGTAAACGGTTGGTCAAATACCCGGATGTTACTGCTCGGGTAAAATATCGGGCTTGGTCTGTGTCCTTATGCTGCAGCACATAACCAAACGCCAGATTCAACTTGAAGGCCGTAGTTTGATCGTTGACGATGGCTTCCACGTAGCTGCGTAGACGGGCGAGGTCGGTCAGTCGGAAATTGTAGATATCTTGAATAGGGCGATGACGGCAGAAACAGTGCCGGATCATGGGCCAATGGCGCCGATAGATGTCACTCACTGGATGGTCTTCGTGTAACAGATCGCTGGGAACATTTATGGGTTCGTCCACGAAGTGTACTTTGCCCTCCACGTCGTACAAGATCTGGCCCAAGGTCTTGTCGTCGGAATTTGACTGTTGAATTAGGGCGACATCATCATCGGCCCTCGTGCGATGGGTGGGAGTTCCCCATGTTTCGATATTGATGCCTACGCGCTCTTCTACCTGCACACGTGGCTGCGGAACAGGCTGTCGTGTGCGTTGGTGTCGCAGCAACTGACTGGTCAGTTTGAAAAGCCGACCACATTCTTCGCATGGACGCTTGTGTACTTCATGGCGTGCACGTGTGGCGCTGTAAATGATCCAGGCGCTGAAACGACAGTGTACACATCGTACAGCTATACCGGGCGGTTCCTTCGTGCTTGGTAGCCTCATGGCGGCGCCGGTCGTGCAGACGAGTGAATGATTTCGAGCACGTAGTACAAGTGAACATCTTGGTGGTTGACAGAGTGTCTGATGAAACGGCCAGGCCGCTTCCCTTTTATAGCACGCTAGCTGGTATCATGTTCGGGCACCTCCGTGTCTCTTCGGTGATCTCCGTGACATCTTCGGTGACCTCCGTGTCTCTTCGGGCACCTCCGTGACATCTTCGGTGACCTCCGTGACATCTTCGGGCACCTCCGTGTCTCTTCGGCCACCTCCGTGTCTTTTCGGGAAGTGACCGAAGAGACTCGGAAGTGAACGACATTGTGGGAAAAGCCCCACAGACAGGTCAGTACATGTGCTATCATGTTCACACTCCGTCACCGAAAAGACACGGACTGAAGATGGCGGACCTCGCCCGGTGGTGGTGGTGGTGGGAGCTCCCGTGTGGCAGAGCTCTTGGATCAGAGCTCTTGGAGCTCAAAGCGTGTGGAGCTCAGAGCTCGGAAGTGACATTTGCATACGACCTCTGTGAGGTCACTTCCGCTTCCGCTCACGTGATCGGAACTGACCTTTGACCCCGGCGCGCGCTAACAATATCGGATAAAATTGCGCGCCGGGGTCAAAGGTCAGTTCCGGTCAAGTGAGCGGAAGCGGAAGTGACCTCACAAACTACGGCCTTCAAGTTGAATCTGGCGTTTGGTTATGTGCTGCAGCATAAGGACACAGACCAAGGCCGATATTTTTACCCGAGCAGTAACATCCGGGTATTTGACCAACCGTTTACCATCATTAACCGGGCGTCGCTAGATGCGATGCTGGAGAAACTGGACACCGTGGATCCCTTGGAATGGGCCCAAGAACAACACCCCAACACACAGTGGGTCGTAGAGCGGGTGACCAATGCCACGTTTTTCGCTACCAAGCTGACCGACCACCCCCATCGGCTGAATGCGTCACTCATGCACTGATGAATACCATAACATGCCGTACATACTCTATATGTCTACATGTTGATCGTTGACGTTACGGAGGTGACCGAAGAGACACGGAGGTGACCGAAGATGTCACGGAGGTCACCGAAGAGACACGGAGATCCATACGGGTTTACACGGGAACAGCCGGGTAGTTACGGAGGTGACCGAAGAGACACGGAGGTGACCGAAGATGTCACGCAGGTCACCGAAGAGACACGGAGATCCAATCGGGTTTACACGGGAACAGCCGGGTAGTTACGGAGGTGCCCGAAGAGACACGGAGGTTACCGAAGATGTCACGACTCGGCCCTCGACTTGGGGATAGTTGAACTGAGTGTGCTAAAAATAGATCACCAGCTAGCGTGCTATAAAAGAGAAGTGGCCTGGCCGTTTCATCAGACACTCTGTCAACCACCAAGATGTTCACTTGCACAGCTTGCCAGAAGCTGTTTACTCGTCTAGATAATTTACGACACCACGAGGCCTCCACCCACAACGATGCTCGGTATACTTGTACAACCTGCGCACGGTCATTCAATCGGGAGGATCATTTACTGCGCCACGAACGCTCATTCCACGAGGGTGCGACGGAACACTGTAAGGATTGTAGTCAACTCTTCAAACGACGCAGTCAGTTAAGACGCCATCAGCGTTTGATTCATAGTCCATCACCACGGTATGAGCGACAACTTTCCACTGAAGAGGAGCCGCGGAAGGTCAGACCCAGTGAAGATGAGCCCTGGGAGACGAACGCCACTGGTGATGACGGAGAGCCCGCCTATACCCACAGTTCAGAAGAGCCTGGATATCCAGCCGGACCCCACCGTTACGGTTTCGAGTCATACGCCTGACAACATCGAACATTTTCTGGACGAGTCCATAAATGTTCCTGGCGATCTGTTACAGGACGCCCATCCAGTGAGTGACATCTATCGGCGCCATTGGTCCATGATACGGCAATGTTTCAACCGTCATCGCCCTATTCAAGATATCTACAATTTCCGACCGACCGACCTCGCCCGTCTACGTAGCTACGTGGAAGCCATCTTCAATGACCAAGCTACGGCCTTCAGATTGAATCTGGCAGGAACATCCATGTATTTGACCAACCGTTTACCATCATTAACCGAGTGTCGCTAGAGACGATGCTGGAGAAACTGGACACCGTGGATCCCTTGGAATGGGCCCAACAACAACGCCCCAACACCAAGTGGACAGTGGAGAGTGTGACCAATGTTACGTTCTTCGTGACCAAACTACGGAATATTCCCATCGGGTGAATGTATTCACCCATGCACTGATAGATACTCAGAATGCACAAACAACTATTTGAGGATATGTTGCCTCAACGGTATCCTGGGCTGCCCGACGATGATTAGAATAAACGGTTCAAAGCGAACATGGCCGAAGATGGAACTTTCTGAAATGGAGACTTCTGATTGGACAAGAATACATCTAACGGACAGGAACGAATATGATAGATGCAAATGGTGGCCTCTGATTGGACAAGAGTCTTCTTGAATTGTAAATATACCCAACGCGGCTCACCCAGCGTGGGTATGATGTAACATTGGGGAGAATAAACTATATGAAAAAACTTCTTGTTGTTGTTGTTCTCTCATGTCTCATCCTTGTTGTTGTTGTTGTACTGTCTCCGGTCTGTTAAGGCGTAACGACGGACGTCACTGCATTTCCAAGAATGAGTGACAATTCCATGGAATATCTAGAAAATCAGAGCTTCTGAGCTATTTCACCAGGGCCTTGAAGCATTGAGCTTGGTGTTGGCGAGAGTTGCTACAAGATTACACCTCACACGACGCATTCGGACCAAGGATGGTCCATCTCTACACCAAATACCTTCCTTCACTGCCCCAAAATACCCGCTTTCGCTACTACTCGTATTGATGACGTCACCGATGACGTCACAGATGCTGCGGACATGCCTCAAATCGGGGTGTACACCCCGAGAGCTACAACATGACACCTCCCACGACGCATTCGGACCAAGGATGGTCCCGCTCTACCCCAACTATTATCCTTCAGTGCCCTAAAATGTCCACTTTCGCTACTACTCGTACTGATGACGTCACCGATGACGTCAAAGGTGACGTGGACAGCCCCCAAATCGGGGTCTACACCCCGAGAGCTACAAAATGACACCTCCCAGGACGCATTCGGACCAAGGATGGTTCATCTCGACACCAAATACCTTCCTGCACTGCCCCAAAATGGCCACTTAACTTACTACAACCATTTGCGCATGCGCAGATTGACGCGACTTGCATTTAAAAACACGCCATTCTGACTCTACCCCACACAAGCTTCACTTTGACACCTTCCACGACCCATTCGGACCCATAGCGGTCCATCTCTACCCCAAACACACACCCACATACCACCCAAAAGGCCTGCTTTCTATACTACGGACAGACTGCGCATGCGCAAAATATTGAAAACGGACGAACCATTAGTGCAGTCGGATGCTCCTCCACGAGAGCTTCAAAATAAGACCTCATACGACATCATAGGATCATTAGGGGCTCACCTAGACCCCAAAACGTCCACCCCGTATGGGCCTATACCCCATAGCCATGCAGTATAGGCCTATGGGCCTACCCAGGCCTCGGTGAACTTTTTCCAAAAATTTCACCGTTTCCCTCCAGGACCCTTCCCATCGTGTTCTAAATGACGAGACGTGAAAAACAAATCCAAACAGCCCATATCACAATGAACGTATGTGAATTTCCCAGGTTGAACCTATACCTCCATATAGCCAGTATGGGACTATATGGGATATATGGTACTTTTCCAAAAATTTCACCGTTGTGCTCCGAGACCCTTCCCATCGTGTTCTAAATGACGAGACGTGAAAAACAAATCCAAACAACCCATTTCACAATGAACGTGTGTGAATTTCCCAGGTTGAACCTATACCCCCATATAGCCAGCCTATAGGACTATATGCAGACCTCGGTGACTTTTCCCAAAATTTCACCGATTCGCTCCGGGACCCTTCCCATCGTGTTCTAAATGACGAGACGTGAAAAACGAGACCAAACAACCCATATCACAATGAACGTGTGTGAATTTCCCAGGTTGAACCTATACCCCCCATGGCCAGCCTATAGAACTTTAAAACTTTTTTATTGACACATCAACGCAGTCAGCAGACTGGTAATATAGTCATACAAATAAGGACAACAAGTTGCCAAACATGACAAGATGAATACAAGAGGAATAAAAGCAATATTCACATGACGCAAAGCTGACATAATTCAATAACCTTAGGCCCTATCAATCTGACACATGTATATATATGCCTATACACAGACCTCGGTGAACTTTTTCCAAAGATTTCACCGTTTCGCTCCAGGACCCTTCCCATCGTGTTCTAAATGACGAGACGAGAAAAACAAGACCCCACAACCCATATCACAATGAACGTGTGTGAATTTCCCAGGTTGAACCTATACCCCCATATAGCCAGTATGGACTATATGCAGACCTCGGTGACTTTTCCCAATAATTTCACCGATTCGCTCCGGGACCCTTCTCATTGTCATTTTCTTGGCGAAACGAGAAAAACGAGACCCCACAAGCCATAGTAAAGCCCACGAAAAAAATTAACCATCCCCATACCCCATACAGGCATTTTCCCTTATATTGTATAATACAGACCCCTATTGTAGGGGTAAAGTCCGTGTTCCGCTTTTTATAGTTTCGGGAAAAAAATCCTAATTTTACAGGCACCCACCCCATTGACTTGATAGGCAGGCCCCGATAAGCCCGGGGACCGATATTAGCCATTTTGGCTAGGGTTGATAGGGGTTTTCCCCTATTTTAGGGGTAAAGTCCGTGTTCCGCTTTTTATAGTTTGGGGAAAAAATCCTAATTTTACATGCACCCACTCCATTGACTTGATAGGCAGGTCCCAATAAGCCCGGGGACCGATATTAGCCCTTTTGGCTAGGGTTGATAGGGGTTTTCCCCTATTTTAGGGGTAAAGTCCGTGTTCCGCTTTTTATATTTTCGGGGAAAAATCCTAATTTTACATGCACCCACCCCATTGACTTGATAGGCAGGTCCCAATAAGCCCGGGGACCGATATTAGCCCTCTTGGCTAGGGTTGATAGGTGTTTTCCCCTATTTTAGGGGTAAAGTCCGTGTTCCGCTTTTAATAGTTTCGGGAAAAAATCCTAATTTTACATGCACCCACCCATGACTGGATGCCCCTTCACGAATGCTTCACTTTGATACCTCACTCGACCTAATCGGACCATGCAGCGTATTTGAAGTCTGGGCACTACTTTTTCTCCGAGGAAGCTTTTTCCCGCGACCGCATCACCACCAGACCGCATCACCGCGGCAGAATACATGCCCAGGGGCCCTTTGCCGGAACTGCTTTTGACCTTGAGCTGGTGGCGCCCCCTGGCGGAACTCCCTCCCCTGGCGGAACTCTTGGGGAGATGATGGGGAGTTCCCTATACCTTTAACCTGGAAAAAGGGGAACCAGGAGTTATCTCCCTGGAAAATGGGGGCCTTCGTGCTCTCTCCCTACCACTGGCAGTTATCCAAGCACGTGGAAGATACACCAGATGTTGAATTGGAAAACTTTCCCTGGTTGCAAATGACTTTTTTATCCATTCATATCCAAACCATGTTGCCTGGTTGACTCTCCAGCTCAATACTTGTAACGGGTATCATTTCGAGCTCAAAAAGTTACCTTTTTGGTACGCCAGTGCTATCATGAAAATGATAAAGAAAACTGTCATCATTGTGTTTTCTTGTAACCAGAACATGACCTTACATGATAGCATGCAATTATACAAACTTACTGTGCGTGTACACCTCTGATATCGACCAATACATATACCTTTGTAAATGTTCATGGGGGTGCTTAACTTTTTTCCAGGTGTATATATTGGAGGAGTCTAATCGTTAAGTAGACAATACATAATCCTGGTGACCCCATAATTCTATTCTATCCTATTGGGGGTCTGGGGTCTACCTCTTGTCGAAGTATGATAAAAATGACATGTTATTTTTCCAATTGTATAAAACCTAGCTCCTTAGCTTCTATCATCTAGCACTCGGATTTCTAGTTAATGTTTAACCATTTTAATGCTTCACATGTATTTCTGGCTAATAATGCGAGTTATCCTTCCGTATTTCACTAGAAAAAATATTTGTGATATTCAAGCGAATCCATGAAATAGCCTCTCTGAATTTCTGGCTAATACGCTGAGAAATGGGTGTTGATACTCAACATATTACCTGCAGCTTCCAATCTTTTGACCTGTCGTGTTGTTCGAATGGCAACGTGTGATACAAGGTAAAGTCCAACGACCAGAGGAAAAAGAGCCAGTGTCAACCAGTAATTGGTGTAACATATTGTTCCCATAATAACCACCAACTTAACAGCATGCTGTAAATGATAAGTTTCAAAACAAATTTTGTACATATTGGGCATTTGTTTTCTCATGTATGTAATATTATGAATATATTACAAACCAATGTATGCCAGTCTCTTTATAGTGATTTTCAAGAAACGTGCCTCATAATTACAGCTGCTGGCTGCGTCACTCGTCACAGCTTTTGGAGCTAACAATAGGCCAACCAATACCCCAGTCATCAGTCAGGTTTTGGCACAGGATTTCTGCCCAAGCAACACACCACTGAAAGTAACATCTTATGCAGTAAAATCGATGTCTGTGGAAAGTTATTACTCTTCAATTCTGCATTATACATCTGTTGATCTAACGTTAAGAAGAATGATATTGAAATGATTTCCGCCGCTTATATGAAGCGAGATTAGGAAAAGTAGTTCGCTCATGTGCACAACTGGAGAGTTATCCGGTCGGATTCGAGGGTTGGGGGTGTCCGTATACGTCATAGCCACGTCGGAAAGGTCGACTTCCTCTGTTGGGGGCAGGAACGTGGAGTGAAACTGTGGAACGAAGCATGCGCTGTGGGAAGGTTGCCTGTTTGGCTGGGGTTCGAGATTCATCGCCACGAGGTTGCTTAGTATCCTCTGTCCCGGTGAGAAATCATCATTCGGTCGGTTAAAAACACTTGTCTCACTACTCCATTAATGAATAATTTTCTACATGGTCAGCCCATGCAATTTTGACAAGATGGGTTTTCATTCTTAGTCTGTTACGAGCGATTTAATTTCGGTTTTGCTAATGAAAGCACAACGGCATGATCCCATTTACTGTAAATTTCATTAACCAAAATGCAGGTCTGTATACTCCATATACCCGCTACCAGCCCCTGCACTCAGATTAGGACAGTACAGTTATTACTCGAACAAACCGTTTAATAAAGTAACAACAAATAAACGGACGGCGTTATAGCGTGCTTTGTCGGTTCACAGACAAGCCGACATTATGATGAGAATACGATGTGCTAGCTGAAAGGACACGTACATGTAGGCGTCTCTCCAGTCAAAACAATGGCGGCAACTCACATATTGAGTTCAAAGGAGATGAAATATACCAAACATTGCCGGTGTGATGATTATGAGTGTCCTGGGGATTAGTGTTCCTTCTCATATCCTTTTCTATTGCAACTAAGGACGGACACTTAGCTCCATTGTGGAGAAAAATGTCCTAGCTGGGTTAAAAAATAGGAGCCGGACACACGTAGACACCGGCCATTGTTAGCCTCCTCACCGGTTTCTATTTTTCTCAAATATAGGATATTCGAAAAGGTCATGAGGTCACGAAGGCTGTTCGGAAGGTCTATTAATAAACGACTGATCTCAGTCCTGACGAATCCGTCTTCTGTCATGGCTCGACTTTGTCAGACGAACCATGACTAGGGAGGATGGGTTTGAGCTGTGTCCTGTGAGCTTTTGAGCTGCCGTCACTTATATATTCCTCCCACATAACTTTGCAATATTATACACCTATATAATTGTCCTCACTAGTTTACAAATATAGTTACAGGAATAACAGGACAGTTGTAAATATGATCTAACACATGAACGCAGAACCAGAGATTTTGCATCAGTCGAAGCCCGCGCCCTAAAATTTATAAACTTTCCCACACCAACCATAAGTAAAATAACAATTTAGCACGCCTATGAAAACATTATTTCTATCCTATTGCGCTACTCAAACTGATTATCGACAAAGATTACAATGAAAGGTTGAAAACATATTTTAAACCTTTCTCTCCTTTTGTTTGGAAAATCTCGTCCGCTGATGTTGGGACGATGCTCCCGTATCGGTTGGCATCGTGCCAATGTCATTGGACGAGTTTATGTGGTCTCACATGAGTCAGCTGTTGGGAAATCACGTGGATATGTGCCTATTTGTGTCGCTTTGTTAATCAATTTCCCGATGGAAACAACAGTTAAACTTTAGAAGAAAATTTCATCTTGTAATTTAATTGTTTGTTTTATTCGATTGTTACTTGTATGATAGCAGGCGTCCCTCTCCTCGCCCGACTTGTGAAATGGAATCTTCTGATGAACACCTGTACTTGACACATGTACATTTCACATAACCGTGCTAGAACGTATAATGCACGGTTAGCTTTATCAACAGAGTACTTACCGTAAAGCAAACCCACAGGCTACGTTGTAATACACCGTCGACTAAACCAATATCTCTAGAAAATCTATTCAGAATTCGTCCTGCAAATATATAAAAAAAGTAAAACCACTTTCCATTTTTTTTTGGCTAGTTACTGGAGAAGAATAAAGGTACTTTGGCATAGTACAAGGTAGGTATTCGTGGCGCCTTTGAGATTTAAATTCAGTTCACTAGCTTTCTTTATAATATTTGGGCCTGTGTTTTTTTCCGAAGTTATTTAAGACTGAGACTTGTTTATCCAGATAGTGTATGCTCTCTAGTTTGCAAGCAAAGCCATTTTATAGACAAGAAGATGCATGGCTTAGATGAGCATTGTGCTGGATTGAAGATCCAATGACCCTGTTAGGGAGTTTAAAGAAAATATATAATATTCATGGTTTTAATTCATTAAAGGTAATATAGAATGAGTTTTTATCTCGCCTTTCGAAGTAAGGGGAGATACTGTGAGAGTGGATATAGGATGTCGGTGTCCCCTCTCTGGAAATAATAAGGTTGAACAAATTCAAAAAACTCAGGCGGGGTCAGTTATGACACAACCTCAGGGAATTATAGGGATGTTACAATATTAAAATCTATTGATAAGGCTTTTGTTTATCAAAAGTACATAAAAAGTTGCTGCAGTTGTCAGCTGTTAATGGATGATTATTAAAAAAAACTTGGTTCACATGTTTCATGGGATTAGAAGATGTACCTGTGCAATTTATGAGATGAAATATTAATTTTTGTCCAAATTATGGAAAATGATAAGGTTTTGTGTTTGCAAAAGTGTACATAGAAAGTTTGCTGAAGTTGTCAGATGTCTCTGGATGATTATGTAACTTGGTACACATGTTTCTTATGATTAGAGGATGTGCCTGTTCTGTTTATAAGTTCTGTCCAAATTATGGCAAATGATAAGTTTTTTTAGCAAACGGGTACATGTACATTTTTGATTTCACATCAGAAATAAGTAGCATTTTGAAAATAGTCTAAATAAGGAATTAGGATAACTGTGACGTCATCCGATCGCTTATCTTGGATTGTTTTGGGATTTTTTTGTTTTACTTTTCTTTGATAGACCTTGACCCCAGTAAAAGTGTGAGTAGTTTCAGTGCCGTACCCCAAATATAGAACAGAAAACATTTAGGGGTGTTGTGGGGGCGAAATGCCACCCCCGTTTGGCAAAGGTACGCACAGGCCTTTGTTGTGTCATTGGGGTAATGTACGGGGACTGACAGGGTATTTTGTTTTAAGATATTTGTTTAAAATTTTCCCCATTAAATTCACCGTTATAATGTGATATCTGTAGAAGGTTTACATAAACAAAGATGTAGACATAAATTATACAGATTTTGAACAATCATATCTACGATGGGTTAAAAATTACCCTTTCAGTTGGGGGGGAGGTGGTATGTGTGGTGAAAAGTGTAAGGTGTCCTGCACTTCAAGTAAAACAGTATCTGTATGTTGTCCCAATAAATTGGCGGTTCGTCCATTATATATTCTGAAAAACGGCTTTAATCCGAAATTCATATGGGAGAGAAATTACTGAGCAATGGTGGATAGCAAGCGTCAGATGCGACATTCAATATTCAGCCGTCGTCCATACAAGAATTTCCGGGTAAATAATCGAAAGACCTATACGTATGTCAGCTAGCACCAATTCCAAATGTGTATGGAATGAAAAGAATAAAATCAGATGATTTCTTACAAGAGAGAATTGGTAAACATATTTCAATGATGTCAGCAAAATATGATGATGGTCTTTACATAAAATCCTAATTACTCATCATCATTCCTTATCCAAATGAATTTGCATTTTTCCAGTCGTTTTCCAGATTATGTATCTGTCACGCTTTGATTGCGATGGTTCAGTTGAATACAATGGAGATGATATTCAAACAGCGCCAAGCCCCGGATTATGCCACACTTGGATTTTCGTGCTACTTGGAAATATTAGATAAAACAAAATATGTAATGGAAGTGGTCAGTGAACTATACAGTTTCAAATAAACTTACCTATTGGCTGGGAGTCGAAGAATCTCATTTTTGCTGCCATGACAAAGGGAAAGATTTGTCGATGGAGATTCCGACTTGCAAACGACAAAAAATAGGCCATTATCACAAAGGACAGCGGGAAGCAGATCCATGAGCAACCGAAGAATATTATATAATACATCTGGTCCTGCTGGGATTTTTGTGAAGAGGAGTCGGACACATTTTGTGTTCCCCTGAAGTGAAACAAGCTTTTGCTTTCACTTTCAGATACATTCCACATCACAGATTCAGCTCTGGAATGATGATTGTCTGTGTGCTCTTCAGTCCTGTATCAGAATAACGATTGAAAGTGATTAGGCCCTACATTTTATCGCATGTGATCAACTGTATATCGTTATGTGCAATGAAATATACTATTCGTTCATTTATTATGTAGTCTTTGTTTACGGATTCTGTAAATGGTTCTCTTGCCCCGTTGGACATTTTCGGAAATGAACAAATTAATTCAATTTTATTTATGGATTCATAGATTATTCACTATACTTATCGCAGGATTGTTTTCAAAGGTTGATACTTGTAAAAGAAATCCATCGTTTAATTGTTGCCCTCATTACATCCACTGGAACAATATTGCATAATTAGTTGTGGATGTACATGATAGTCACGTGGCTACCGTCGGCTATAGGGGAAGGCACACGCCAATCCAGTCCGGTGTGGAGACTATAGAATGTCCGGTGGTTACGAGTGTCCGGCTCCTATCTTTTAACCCAGCTAGGACAGTTTTCTCCACAATGGAGATAAGTGTCCGTTCTTAGTTGCAATAGAAAAGGATATGAAAAGGGAGACATCCCCAGGACACTCTCAGCCATCACACCGGTAAAATATGAACCGTGAAGTCATCTGCAAAAACCTTCTCTTAGTTTATACTCACCTCTTTAACAAGTACAGATCGCTTAAAACCAAGAAAATCTGAAACCACAAATAGTATCAATCTCAGTAAACTCAGATATAATATCACTGAATATTATATCTGACTTCAGCGATATAGATGTAAATTCTGTGCGAATTTCAAACTACATTTGTTAGCCAATCAGGTGGCTAGCTTGGTGAAACAATTTCAAAATCACTCACACAGTAATTACACACAGTAGCACGTGGACCAATGTCGTCAACACTTTCGGAAAACAGTATTCAAATATGGCATTATTTCCAGACAGTGCGCATGAACATCAAAGCGTTTACTCCCGTCGAAAAGTCTGGCTTTGTTAGGTAGTAGAAAATATCAAAAGATCGTGCCGTGCGAAGGTGCTTATATTCATGAACGTCAATCATTGTCAAAGTGAAAAGGCAAAAATTGTGATTGGTTTATTATGGGATCTCGTAGAATATCCGCGAACATTTTGCACGAAGTTTTCGTAGTGTCACGTCTAGATGGTATTCCCCTGATTTACCATCTTGGTTTACCAAGATTGAAATAATACATGTTTACAAATGGTGTATATTTTGTATCATTTTTTATTATTTCAAACAAAATTGGCATTGTGGAGGTTCAACTTATTCAAATATTCTGTAGCATAATTATAAGATTATGAAAAATGTATTGAAGCAATGAATTTTCATCCTATATGGTCTATTGTATTGGCAAATATTAGAAGTTCGTTCGATAATACATTCCACATTTTTATCTACTGGACGCGAAAGGTATCTTTGTCCCTTACCGACACCTTTTTGAGTGTAAATTCACACGTTACAAGAGGTGTAAGGTTGCCAATGTACCTCTGAGTTTGAATTAAAGATGAAAAATAGTTAGATACCTGGATTGGCTAAAGTCGCAATAAACAGTAAATTATTCTAAAAATAGACAAACTTTTGAGGTACATTCCAAGTAAAAATATTTAATGCACAAGCTTTCGACTCTGATGACACAACCTTTATCAAGTGATCTGTTGAATTTCATACAATTGCTAGTAAACATTACGATTAAAACTGGCAATTTTATTAAATTCAGTGATGTTTACGTGGGCTAAAGATCAGAAGTTTGTCTATTTCTATTGTCAACGAAGCCACGTATGAGTCTAAAACAGTATACCAGTAAATTATTCGTTTTAACAAAGGAATATGAGCAAAGATGTAATTGAGTTTTATTATGAATGACGGCCCAGGCGCTTGAAATTCTTCTAGATTTTCTTTTGATCTGACACGGAATATGATGCGCCAGTGCTAATTCGTGTACCGTTTACATCTTTTTCCTTATTACACAGTGCAAACTTCTTCAAAATTTCCCAATTTATGCAAAAACAAAATTTTAAGGGGTGTAAACCAGCAGCCAGCTGTATACATGATCTCGCACCTTTTTAAGACCACAGCTGTTAAGTGTGTATAATGCCTGTTTCATATGAAGTTGTTTTGCAGGACAAACTCGCACGATAAACAGCATATAGAAAGCTGCATATATCTTAAGTTTGTTCAAGTTGTTTTTGTCTGATACTGATGTAAGAATAGAGGAAAAGAAACTATGAAATCACAAGGGAGTGAGAGAATGAAACCTGATCTTAAATACATAGTAGAAGAGTTCCGTATATATTCATTATACAACGGTAATATATATTTTTCACATCCATAAACTGTGTATTTGGTAGTTATTATTAGTCAATCATATCAATAGATTAATATTTCTGATATGACAAATTAATAGTCTGTGGTCACTTGGGAAAATTGTCGTCCGTCTGCCCATCATCCTTGTGAACAATTACAGCCAGGCTTTCCAAATTTATAAAACATATGATGCTAAAGTCTGTCCATTTTATTTAGTCGCCTACTTTGGAGCTTGTCAAAAATCGGTAGTTAACTCTGCATAAATTTTTATTTTTTGCAGCTTGTAGAACAAACTGAACTCTACAAAATGACCACCGTTAATATATCACGATCGAAAAAACTTTTTAATTCTCTTCATATAAAACTCCAGTACAGTTTGTTTCATGTACCGGGCCTTAGTTACATAGGGAGACGTCATAATGTATTCATGCTAATTGGCACAAAGGTCATTGATACCGTATAAAGTAATAACAGGCGGTCCATGGGAGTGTCGTTTGTATCCAATGCCCAGTGAAATTGCCGAAAGATAAACCGCACACACCCCTATGACCGTAAACGGCATTGTTGACCTTTGTGCTAGACAACACGAATACATTACGACGTCTCCTTTTGTAATTGAGTTCCGGTACATGAAATAACTGTACTGGAGTTTATATGGAGAGAATTACAAAGATATTTAAAGCGTGATATATTATCGATATCAAGGGGGGAAATGGTAGTCATTTTGTACAGTTCCGTTTGTTCTACAAGCTGTAAAAAGGAAAATTTATACAGAGTTTACTACTGATTTTTTACAAGCTCCAAAGTAGACGACTAATTAAAATGGACAGACTATAGCAATGGACTACAAGCCTTTAGAAAATAACCGACATTGACCCATTTTTTTCTCCGTCAAATTATAATTGTAATCTATTTCCAGTATTATTAACCCAATATATTTCGAAGGATTGTGTCCAGCCTCTCTAATGTTAGATCATAGTTGTATCTGGCTGATGGTCAGATATATTTAATATGACTAAGCTTGGCCTATATTTTTCAAGGTCAAATTATATCTAATGTCATTAGCACAACACTCCTTGGAGGATTGCAGCCAAACTTCTCAAATTCATACCACATATGCAGCTAGCGATGCACCAGTAGCCTGTCGAAAATGACTGCCTTGGTCCAATGTGCCAAGATCAAATAATATGTTAAAAATAGATTCAATATTGCTAGCATATCTCTAGAAGGATTAGAGCGACCGTATCCTTTCGAAATCGACACTACAAATGCATATGCTCAACAATCAGTCTAGTGACATGATTGGCATTGACCTCAAATTATGTGATTATGCTGTTATTACAATATGGACTGAAGCTTATATCTAACTTGTCTAGATTTGCACCATAGATGCAAGTATGCTTATTGAACTTAACTCTATTAAATAAAGTTGACTGACCTTGACCTATTTTACAATATCGCCGTAAGTTTGTTCCCATTGATGTTATCGCACATTGATATTGAATCATAACCAAGCTGTCCATGCAACATATATATGATACACGTATATCAATAAATGGACTATGAACGAACTTCCCTAATTTAAACCACACATGCACCTGAATCCCAATAGACGAGGGGGTTTGAATCCATTGAGCTACATTCTGTTAGGTATGTTGTTATTATCAAGCTTCCTCGCCCATAGGATAAAGAAAATATTAACGGGAGGCGGAATGAGACACCCCCTCCTCTTAGGGAAGTTCGGTCACATCAGTTTAGAATAAATAATGATCCTAGAATATCCCTCAATACTCGCACTATCATTTCACATGACTGGAAAACTCAAACTCACACTTGATTTTCAGTCTACTTACACTTTGGATATTATTTTTTTTTATATCTTTTAACATGCGAGCTTGGCACTTGTATTTATCGCCAGTAATCAGCATGGTGAAGGGCCCATTATTTGTGGCTAATTCCCATCGGTAATACACGCGATTAAAATAGAGGCAAGTAATTGAATGCTCACATTGAATATGTTATCATATTGAGTGCACGTTTTGTGTGAACCCTAAAACCCCATGCAATCCGTGTTATCTCTTAGATTCTATCCTTCATACGAAAATGATTGGTATCAAAAACAAAATGGTCAAAACATACGATTTTGGGATATGCTAGTTTTTCAAGTAGTCCGTAATATAAGAGTGTTATTTAGGGACCTTTGCCATGAACTTTTTGCCTGCCAAACGAATCCACTTAAATACAATGACAAATACAACGGCAATAAAACTGATATATTATTGTTGTAATCACTTCCCGTGTCTTTTCTATGGGGGAAAAACATTTTAGAGATAAATATTATTAATGATACATACCAGCGCTAGAAATAGCAGTGAAACGAAGATGGGGCACAGAATCCAGCCATATCCAGCCTTCAAATATCCGAGATAGACTTGAATGTTTGTACTGCCCTGTTCATTGAACTCCTCTTCAAAACCATCTACTTCATCGGATTCTTCGTACTAGAGTAATACATCAAATGGGTCAAACGCAAACAAATGACAGAAAAAGGTAAATCTTGGAATAGCTTTGAAGCATCTAGTAACGTCTCAATAGATTGTATCTTGCTGATTATATAAACGATGTGTCAGTGAACAGCCTAGAGTTATCTACATTACTCGATCTACTTACAACTGTCTTCCGTTCTTGACCATCGTCTTCAACATGGGTGTGCTCAACATGTGGTATCATATAGCTCGCAAAGTAACCGTTTCCCTTCTTGCCAAGTTCTTCGAAAGTCCCTACTCCTATAGTCATACCCTGAAAAGGTAAATAATGGTAATAATGTAAGAACATAATGACTAGAGCTTTACAGTTAACCGTGTTTGGGGATTCGTTAGAGCAATGTTAAATACCTGGAGGAACTACATGATTCTGCACACCACCAACTCCAACTACTGGAAACAAACAGTGCGGAAGGACTTGAGCTTTACAGTTAACCGTGTTGGGGATTCGTTAGAGCAATGTTAAATACCTGGAGGAACTACATGATTCTGCACACCACCAACCTCAACTACTGGAAACAAACAGAGCCAAAGGACTTGAGCTTTACAGTTAACCGTGTTGGGGATTCATTAAAGCAATGTTAAATACCTGGAGGAACTATACATGATTCTGCACACCACCAACCTCAACTACTGAAAACAAACAGAGCCAAAGGACTGGAGCTTTACAATTAACCGTGTTGGGGATTCATTAGAGCAATGTTAAATAGCTGGAGGAACTACATGATTCTGCACACCACCAACCTCAACTACTGGAAACAAACAGAGCCAAAAGACTTGAGCTTCATTAGAGCAATGTTAAATAGCTGGAGCAACTACATGCTTCTACGCACCGCCAACGTCAACTACTGGAAACAAACAGAGCCAAAGGGCTTGAGCTTTACATTTAACCGTGTTGGGGCTTCATTGGAGCAATGTTAACCATATCAGACCGGGGGAGGGGGGCAATTTTCGCCCCCTCTGTTGTTTTTTTGTTCCCATATCCGGAACGACAAAAACTTGAAAGCTGACACCCCGTGACTTTGTAGTTTATCATATTGAATTCATTTTGAACCTATTTGCATAACACCCCAAGCAGAGGATCATGGTTAAATTCAAAATGGTGACCATGTGGGGTACCAAGAATGTGATGTTTTCGTCATACTTCTTCAAAATTCCTGCTTTTGAGGGCAAAAGCAATCTTAGTTCACATCAGATTATTATTTGCGAATTTATCATGCAGTTTTAGCGAAGGAAACACAAATAAAAATCTTACCAAAAATCGTCCAAAAAACGCCTTCTTGAAACTAACGTCACCATGGCGGCCATGTTGGATTTTTGTTTTTTTACATTTCCAGTTAGAGAATGACCTAAAGATATAGTGTGGTAAGTTTCGGCACTCTAGCCTAGGGATAGCGAAAATATATAGACGACTTTCATAACACCTGCTGTTTGGCGCGGGAACTGGCTAGTAACGTCAAGTGGGGGTAAGCTCCAGCTACTGACACATGTTAACTCAATGCAAACTGCACACATACCAGAATATAATCGAGCAAAACTCTGCCAATATCTGTCCAATTTTTATTCTGTTGAATTGTTAACCCTGAAGAGATGCCCGTTTCAGGAATGCATAGTTTAAAAAAACATTTCCTTTTAAAACAGGGCGAAATATTTACCTAAATAGAAGGTGTCAATTCGCCGGGATATTTTGCGATATACCCGCGCTCTTTTTTTTACATCATTTTCGTTAAAAGTCCGTCCATAAAATAAAAACCCATGTATATATTTCTCATCTGGAGTATTATAGGATTATGAAAATATAACTCTCATATTCGTATCTTCAGCCGTTTAAAAGAAAATGTGCAAACGATCTTCGGCGAAAAAGTTCCGGGAGCCGATCGCGAGCGGAACATTCTGCGATAGGCCGACAGATACCGACACGCTAAAAGCTGCTGACGCACATTTGAATCAGAATATAATCGAAGAAGCCACCACCAAATGTGGTGAGTATTCATGTTTTTTCTAACATAGACCATTAATGAAATTTAAAGATGTTGTAAGAGGACCAGAAAAATTAATGGATAGGGCCGCCGAAAATTGTTGAAAAATGCGAAAGACCGAAATATCCTTTTGGTCTTTGATATATGTTGGCATTTGTGGGAAGTTGATGCTGGGTCGACATCAGGCCTTACAGACTAATCTTTTGTGTTAAATGCCGTCATTTTCATCTGACGACGATACAGCTCACCAATGTCCAGTATACGAGTTGTCACAGCGAAACAGCTCGCCAATTACCAATATACGAGTTGTCAGAGCATTTCCATCATAGCTCTCTACATTTGTATCTAATACCGCTTATGCCGGTGCTAGGGGCCGTGTGGTCATATCATCCAAGTTGCCACATGAACAGGTACAATAAAAGCGTACCTGAGATACAACACATATCACGAGTCGTTAGATTCTTTGTATGTGCTTTAGAATAGGTTAACCAGAAGACTATACTGTGAAGTCATGTGACTCTGTCAGTATGTCGGCACCTCTTCCCACTTCCCTTATATGTGTTGTAATTCTAAAAGCCCCACGGTGCGGAGATGTGTCTTTTACATTTTTCAACAATTTTCGGCCTATCTTTTCTAAAATATCCATTAATTTTCCCTATACTTGTACGGGCTGGTTTTGTTGCCACTCACCGCTGATGTGCGGCGTCGGGGATTTTGATGAGAGGTATGGCGAAGTATCCAACAGACGTCAGCGGTGAGTGGTAGCCCAACCACTACCTCTAAGTTCGTGCTAAACCCCTAAGAATATCTATAACTTACCCTGTCCATTATAACAATTTTGTCTGCAGATTTCAGATACTGGAGCTGATGAGTGACGAGGACCCGGGTAGCTCCTTTCAAGAATCCACAAATACAACTGTTGAAAAAGGCATTGTTTTTCATTAAAGGACATCGACTTGCGCGGAGAAATGAGATATGAAACGGAAACAAATTCTTCATTATACAGTATTCGACCAAAAGACTGGGCACATAACGGCATTTCTGGCGAATTAGATTGATTCTGTCAATAGATCTTGGACAATTCTTGAATCCCCAATGAATCGCATGCTGATAGCAAAATACGAGCGTAGCGTGAAAGATCTATGGCGTTACGTCTCGTAACTTGTGTCTAATTCCGCTTAACCCGGGGCTAGGGGCCGTAGGAATCCATGTACTTCAAGATCCTCATATGATCAGTCACAACCAAAGAGTGACTGAGATACATCATTCTCTAGATGACGACTTTACAATGAATATCATATGGATTAAGAATACTGATCAGCGATACGAATTTGATATTTTTGGAACATCGTGATGTCTTGCCGACATCATTGGAAACTGTTGAAAGCTTCTCTCTTACAGAAAACTAGCCTATGTTCATGTATACTATGATTGTCTTTTTTAAATTTGGGGCTAATGCTGTTATATGAAATATGGAATAGATCTTTGGATTATGGACGCGGATATTCTTTAATGGGCAACGGCTGAATTATGAATGACGGACCAGACGCTTGCAATTTCTTATTTTTTTTACCTTTGATCGGCAGTCTGTCTGCAACGGAACTCTTATAGTATTCCAATTCATACGTCCTATCACTAATCTATGTCAATGCGATTTTTCTTTGGAATAAGTGGCGATAGTTATCTTTTCAAATTCTACAACTCTCCGAGGAAAGATAGCAGATTTTGACTGTTGCCTGGAAAGTTGAATTTCTGGTGCCAAATGCCATGGTATCCTTGACAAAAGGCCTGCTAGTCCATTGATAGTGATATTCTCTTGTTTTGTTGGAAACGTGACTTGCAATTGCTTCTGGATCATAGGCTCAGTCCTGAAATATCATGTCTTGCCGGCATCAGTAAAAACTGTTGACCGCTTCTCTCTTGCAGTAAACTAGCCTATGTTTTGTATACTATCTTTTTTTTTGATTTGTGGCTAATGCTATGTGAATTAGGCCTTCGAATTATGGACGCGGAAATTCGTTAATTGAAGACGACTGAATATTGAATGACAGCCCAGACGCTTGTATCTCATACCAGTGACCTTTGGGTTCAAATGTTGCACCTTAGACGCCCGGGCTCTGGCTATGAACTAAATGTCCCAGATGATACATTTTAATTTTAAATTAGGAAAGGGTAGTGAAGAAGCATACTACAGCTCAACGTCACCAACATCAATGTCTCGTGTTGGCTATAGACAAGGACAACATCCGACAGGCGGCCAGTGTTATTGGTGCCGTGCTCAAATATTCTTCACAGATGTGATGGGAGACTTTGTGTTCAGCATCTTGCACGAGGAAGGTGTAGTGTGACTGCGTATACGTCAAAAAGTTTCCAATTGAGTTGGCGAAGGGCATATGATCCATATGCGAGATGCAAAGTGATCCCATATATAGTCTGAATTTATCCCGCAAAAAAATGCAGCGACCTATCATTTGCAAGATCGCGCCACACTGGAGAAAATTATGAGCCTCATGACAATGCATCACCTTGTGAAATGTCGATTCTGGACCACCATATAAAATGTATCAATTCTGACTTTCCAGTTACCAATTGTATGTGAATCTTGGGTGCATGCAAACCTTGGTATTATGATGTGTATGACCCTTCAGGTCGATTATTGTAAACACAATTATTTGTGAGAATTAGTTATGTAAGTTCAGATTTATACAGATAACGTGTAAACTGTTTATGTAAGTACAATGATTTAACCTTGGTTTTGACGAATGGGATATACAATGCGACAGTTCTGTGATATGACTGTCATAATTGTACTAAAGCTGCGAGTACATCTATGTCGGGTTAAGTTGACATTGTAAATGTCTAGTATTGTATATAAGGGAGTGAGCGGCATATTATAGTCGGACTTTTAACACCAGGTCTCCCTGATGGCAGTACCGTCAGGTATCACAGAGGCTCATGCTTCCGATAATAGTATTTGCTAACTCCAGTTCCGAAAAATGACTGACTACAGAACAGTCTGATGTTGATGAGGTTACCCTAGTTTGCCTACCAAATGATGCCGCTCATTCCCGAGATAGATGAAAATCAAATTTCGTAATGACTTTGTTACCAGGAACAAGACTGTAGCTTTCATAATGGCGTGGAATGAGTTTATAATAAATCGGCTTAATATTCAACAGACGTTTTCGTTGTATCCTCTCTCATTTAAAGACGTTGTCAAGACTTCGAGAAATCTCAGAAGCCGGACCTTTGGAATCTATTATTGTTTAGGTTTTGTGAAGACGATCCCTGTGTCTTGAGACGACTAATGCGTTACAACATCTTATAGATCACGCGCACAAGCCCTGTCGTCTTTAAAGACCTCAAATTTCACAATGGCGAGCTTGCCAGGATAAAGACAATTGTCTTTTGGATACAACTACAAGACCGTGCGACGACAGCCAGAATGCGGTGTTGATAGCCTCGCTTCCATTCGCGAGGACCCATCCACGAGCCGCTGATGCCCCTTGGCGACCCGTCTTGATGCTGGATCATGTTGCCCTCCGTTCCTGGTCCCATCGTCTTCCCTCTCCCTTCTTTCTTCTTCTGCGGTCGGTGCGGGGAGCCCATGGTCCTTAACTATATTATTATAATTTTTTGGATAGTACTCCAGAATGGTGGAATAGTCGTCTTCTTTCGTCTCCTCTTGTGTCACAGTGTCGTCGACGCCGCGGTGGTTTGCAGTCCTTTCTCCCCTCTTATGGCTTTCTTCTGCAAGTTCTTCACGTCAGCTCGTGTGGACGGGCGCGAACGCACCAATAATCGTCTGAACTCTTGGCAGAATGTCGCACGGTGGGGCGGTTCCTCATCTGTCGACACGCGATGGTCCAGCACAGCATTTGTAAGTGAGCCGGATCTTCCTTCATCCTGTACATCAAGGCTGCCACATGACTATTTTACTTGGTGTCGCGCCTCCCGCTCTCCTCGTCTTCTTGCATTGAACTCCCCTTCTATTCCTGCATTCAATGAAGTAGTCACCCGGACGGTGACTGGTGCACGCGTTTGGTTCCGGCGCTTTTACCATAATGGCGTTCGCAATCCTCTTCAGTTCTTCTTCATAGGAGCTCTCCTTGAATTGCCTTGTAATTCTGACTGGAAAGAATTCCAAACTGATGTCAACAACTGCCATGAGTGATGTCCATCTCAGTGATAAAATTTCGACCCAAACACCGTTCATCCTATAACAGCGACATGTTTCTCCTCTTCCTTGGTGACGTGACAGCGTGTGCCAGAAACCTCTGGAACGAGTCCATTCCGTGGAACAATATCTACAGGTACAGTTTGATTCGTTTCATTTAACAGAGCCTTGTAAATGGCCGTAGTGATTGAAAAAATAACTGTGTTGTGATATATTCTCTGCCTGGACTTCCCTGAACTTTCTGTCTGACGTTGTGAAGTTCCCACTGATTGGCATAGTGCGTGTGATGAACAGAGTGTAATTTACAGGAATGGGTCATGCCCTTACGAACTCTAAGACATTGTACTCTGATAAATTTCTTAGAACATTCTGGACTGAATCCTCAGACAGGTTTGTAAGCATGTATTGAACTCGAGGTTTAACCCTTAACTTTCTCTCTCTCTCTTGAACGATCATGTTATATGTGCCATAATGATGCCTTATATGAACTTTTGACATTTCTCGTATATTGTGCATGTTTGGTGTATTGTTGATAATACTGCATGCCCCAGTGAAGTTGATGAATCAATGGTGAAGCTGGTGGATTGCATGGATTCCTTTGTGACTGATAAATTTAGTGATTTGCAGATTGATAAATCTAGCCTTTGAAGTTCGTATTAGAATCTTGTAATGTGGATCCACAATGATTTTTTTGATTTTTTTTTTGTTAGGATATTTATCGCGATCAGTTTCCATAATAGCTAGTGTGAGCTAAATGAAACTAAGATAATCGCGTATACACTGAGTACATGTACGTGCTAGTGTTTGTAGCATATGAATGCTTGGAATAGGCTGTGGAAGCCCGGTGGATGTGAGCTGATGAGCCCCCACAATTCCTGATTAGGCCATAGAAGCCTGGATATTTGGTTATTTGTTTTTTTTTGTATTGTTGTTTGGATCCTCAGATATAAGTCTAAGATGTTGGATGACAAAGCGGTTTCAATTAACATGTATTGACAACTTCGTTAAGTGTAATACAAATTGTGTCCATGTCAACCATAAGCTTCTAGCTTCCATAATGATTTCTCTTGCACTGAATTGGTATGAGTTTTCCAGCAATTGTTTTGGTATTTGCACCATGTTTTGAGCGCCTTGTTTTGACAGGTCCACACTTGTCAGTGACTGGCACGTGTCCCACATACCTAGGGTACATTCATTGAGCAATGATAGTAAATATGGCCTGGTGGCCTTACACAATGAATATGGACTACGGTAATTGAATAAATTGTTTCCGGTATTCGACCGATATTTCTGATAACGACCTTGGCTATTCATAATGGACTATTCTTTGACATTTCTTTATTGTTCTTGCTGTCTTATGCATTTTGCGTTTATACTTTGAGATGAATACACGATCTTCGTTCGTATTTATTCATCTTCCAATGGCGGATGATATGTGAAATGTCGATTCTGGACCACCATATAAAATGTATCAATTCTGACTTTCCAGTTACCAATTGTATGTGAATCTTGGGTGCATGCAAACCTTGGTATTATGATGTGTATGACCCTTCAGGTCGATTATTGTAAACACAATTATTTGTGAGAATTAGTTATGTAAGTTCAGATTTATACAGATAACGTGTAAACTGTTTATGTAAGTACAATGATTTAACCTTGGTTTTGACGAATGGGATATACAATGCGACAGTTCTGTGATATGACTGTCATAATTGTACTAAAGCTGCGAGTACATCTATGTCGGGTTAAGTTGACATTGTAAATGTCTAGTATTGTATATAAGGGAGTGAGCGGCATATTATAGTCAGACTTTTAACACCAGGTCTCCCTGATGGCAGTACCGTCAGGTATCACAGAGGCTCATGCTTCCGATAATAGTATTTGCTAACTCCAGTTTCGAAAAATGACTGACTACAGAACAGTCTGATGTTGATGAGGTTACCCTAGTTTGCCTACCAAATGATGCCGCTCATTCCTGAGATAGATGAAAATCAAATTTCGTAATGACTTTGTTACCAGGAACAAGACTGTAGCTTTCATAATGGCGTGGAATGAGTTTACAATAAATCGGCTTAATATTCAACAGACGTTTTCGTTGTATCCTCTCTCATTTAAAGACGTTGTCAAGACTTCGAGAAATCTCAGAAGCCGGACCTTTGGAATCTATCATTGTGTAGGTTTTGTGAAGACGATCCCTGTGTCTTGAGACGACTAATGCGTTACAACATCTTATAGATCACGCGCACAAGCCCTGTCGTCTTTAAAGACCGCAAATTTCACAACCTGTACACAAGACTTACATGATGGTAGAACCAGTAGCCATAATCAAACAAAAGCTGCCAATGTGGGAAACTTGGACAATATCCCGCTTTGGGGCTAGAAAATCTTGAAGCATCCATGACGTGACGGCTAACGTAAAACGGTGACATTCGACGCAGACACGCAACATAGTCAATGGCGGCCGATGAACACAATGAGCCCATAAACAGTTATTGGAGGCGAAAAGGTACGCATCGTCACTTTATCAAGACAAATGTGCCCTAGAGTTCCACTGCAGTTCTTTTGATTTTACATAAATTAATGTTGGGTATATGTGTTGCATTATTGCCAGAATCGCAATACATGTTTATAGTTCCAAACTTAACACATTAGGCTAACCTTTGGAAATTCACGTATATTCCGAAAAATATTCACAAGAGTCAATGTAAATCGCAAAAAAACGTTTTTTATCTTTGACACTCCAAGTTTGAAACTTTTCCAAATGTATCAACTATTTTGGCAAAAGTGACAGAACTAAGCCTATTCTAAGCACATGTTTCTTTCATTTTTCCTGTTGTGAAAATAAGTAAGCGGTTTGTGACCTGTTCGGACTATAGCTACTCCTGTATATAATGTATAGTGCCATGTACAACTACAACAAATGCATAAATAATAAGGAAACGTGAATAATACATACAATAATATAGTAATTTGACTTATCTGAGTCTCCGAAACTTATTGGATTATTTATCATAGGCTTAAAAAAGTAATTGTGCATCTTGTTAACTTACTGTTGAAAAATATGCTTGCCCACGTCAGTGTCTACAGCACTTAGTGGATCATCTAAGAGATAAATTGGAGCTTTGCTGTAGATTGCCCTGCAAAGTATATGTATATTTAAAATTATAACGATTGCAAGAAATGTTCCTGAATGAAGGCTAATTATGAATTAGTACTTCAAGTCCCACTGGAATACATGTATATCTGATTCTGATACACTTCAACAAAATCCACCTATTTACTGGGCCTGCTGGCCCTGTTTAGATTGATGTGAAATAAATAAATACAATAAATAAAATATAACACACCATCGCTGTTTATACACTAACCTCATATCTTCTAGTTTTCTTTGAAAGTAACTTCTTCTTTTTAAACACCATTGCCAAAAGGTAATTGTATAAATTCGTGCCTGAAGGCAGACTGTGATCATCATCACATGAAATGTGGATATTTGATACGGTTACTTTGTCGGCTTATTTCGGAATTCAACGAACGACGTTATCTGCTTTCGTCTAAAATTATATCTATCCAGGATCTATTCCACAGATTCATCACAAAATATAGTTTAAAAAGAAAGTGTAACTTATAATTACCTTGCCAACGCTACCCGTGCTTTCTGGCCACCGCTGAGCATGAGACCTCGATCTCCTACCAGACTTAGATCTTTGTGAGGCATCATATCGACATCCTGTTATGAAATAATGTATTTTTGACAAAGATAACGGGGGATTGAATTATCTAGGACCAGGAAATTACCCATGATACGGTTTATATATCAAGTAATACAATTTTCGGCATTATCAGACACCCGGCCCATCTCTGTAATTACATTTTTTTTTTTAGCTTTTTATTTCAGACACATCATTGATTGATCAATATGCCATTATTTGCCAATTCAGAAGAATTAGATGTATGCAGTAAGTTCTGAAACACAACAACATGATTCATTTGGTCGCCTTGAATGGTAGTGAACTGGTGCCATTCCCTTCGCTATGAGTCCTATAGGTATAAAGGAACTAAAACATTATTGGTGACCGTGTGCAAAAGAGATATTAGGATATCAGCATAACCTGGCTCGGGTTTGGTCAATAAGTGGAGACCGGCTGCTAGTTGGACAATAGGGGGAAAGATTCGTAAGTGAGATTTGAGAATATCACAAACCTCAAGTCTCTATTTTCAAAGTTCTGTTGATATTTCTCCAAGCCCATTTTCGATTATAAGTCTGTGCAGGATTGTTTAAAGATGACCGCGCCCATGAGAATTTGCGTTTCTAAGATATTTGCTGGTCAACAATTTCGTTCGATTCCATGCATGCGATTTCACATAGTCGAAGTTTAACTATAATATGGATTTACTGCTGGCAAGAACTGAGCAAAGTTGCCTCTCTTGGGTGGGATATGGGTATTTAACCCGCATGGATATAGGAGCAATATTTAGTTCCTTTTTACCTTCAGGTCTTCGTTCTATAAAATCAGTTAAAGAATCTCTTATTCTTGTAGGAGGCGATGTGACCGTGGTGGATTCTACCACGGCTTGTAACACACCAAGGGGTCAAATTGATGAAAAATATTTGTATTGTACATTTTTATTAGTAGGGGGGCCTACTATAGCCATTATTTCTCCACGTTGGATTATTTTGGTGAATACCGGTTTGCGCATGTGCAATTTTAGCCTTCAAAATCTTGTTATCAGTGTGTCACAATCTTCGCCTGAATGAGTGGAGACCCTCCAAGCTGTCAATTCAAAATTGTCTCACACAAACTCTGTATGCTTCATCACTATCAGTAAATGCCCTAATCTGTTCATCGCTTTTATTCCGTTATTTGATCTCTTCAGCTTTATAAGTAAAACCGTTTTGGTATGGATATTCTGAACTAGTTAAAGAAAAAAGCTCTAGATGTTGCTCTTCAATAATATGAGATATTATCCGCTTTGTAAGAAAATCTGGACACACGGTTTCGACAGTGCTCCTCGTTTCAGAGTGAGATAAAGATCTTTCAAAACAGGGCGTCAACCATACGAATTTTGTTCATATATTCATGGCAACTGATATAAGCATTTGCCGAGAGCAAAAAGCACGCATTAACCCTATCTGGCCTGGGTTTTTGGGGGCCTGTCCAGGCCTGAGGGGCGACCATTTCGCCCCCCTCCCCCTAATTATTTTTCTTTCTCCTTGAAACTTACCACGCTATACCCTTGGGTCAAACTCTACCAGAAAATGTAATAAAATCCAAGATGGTCGCTTTGATGACGTCACAGTGACGTCATTTTCAAAAACGACATTTTTTGGTCGATTTTTCGTTCAGATTTTTAAAAATTTTCATTTATGCAATTTCTCTGTAAAACCTGCGTGATAAATTAATAAATATTAATGTGATGTGAAATAAAATAGTTTTGCCCACTTTTCTTCGCGGAAAAGCAGAAATTTTGAAGAAAAATGACGAACACATCACTTTTCTGGCACCTCACGTGACCGCCATCTTGAATTTATCCATGATCTACTCCGGGGATTATGCAAAAAGGCCCAAAATGACCCCAATGTGATAAACTATAAAGTCACGGAGCGTCAGCTCTCAATTTTTTTGTCGTTCCGGAGATAGCACAAAAAGTTTGGTAAGGGGGCCATTTTGCCTGCCTCCCCCCGCGCCCCCCACAGGCCTGGTAGGGTTAAAGTAGTCCGCTGGTGTTTTAGGGATTTGGCACTCATTTTCCATGTTTTTGATTGCTTTTCCTAGTAGGTTATCTCCCTTTTACTCCAAAAGTCCTCTAGCCGAGAATTTAGCGGAACAACATACATCGAATCTGATAAATTTTGATAGACATTTTGATTATCTTCAAACAGTTAGAATATAAGAAATTTTGTTCATGATTTCTTTCAAGAATATGCTTCAATTAAACGCAATATTAAAAGGATGATGTAAAACGATGCCGGTGTACTGACAAGAAGTCATATGACCCAACAGACTGCATATTTCCAAAGACATCACAAGAAGCAAAAGTGATTCCTGTGATGATTTGTATCTCAGTCACGCTTTTATTGCAGCTGTTCATGTGGACATATCGAATGGCATGACCACACGGTGATGTAACAGGCGTATCAAGTCATCGTTTGGAAAATGATGAACTATGTGACCACAAGATAGTAAAACAAGAGCCCAAGGGGCTTCAATATACGCCCGTATATCTGGAATTACATTGGTCCAAATTTCAAGGTTGTTTAATAGCCTTGATTCCAATTGGTAGCTAGCAATCCAGAGAAAGGTCTGTGATTTTGTGCTTCTGAGAATGTAACATATATCACATCTTATATTCAATGACAAACTAAAATGGGCTTAACTCTTGGTAACTAGTTGACCTTGAAGCAAGAGCCGAGAGCTCACATATCCCACACTGAAATCAACAAAAGTCAAACACAAAAAAATAGTAGTTTTCCTGCAAATGGATTCCTTTCAGCCGAGAGAATTTTTCATGAAGAAAGAAGTGGTGAAGTAAACCTTTGTTCTTGAGTTAATAACAGGTATGAAGTTAATGAAGGACCCCTCTCCCCATTGAATTGGTAAATGTATGGTTTTTATGTCACAATAGTTGAACTAATTGTAGCTGTTTCAAACATGGAAGACAACGCCACAGGACAAATGCCATATACATGTAGGAGAGAGAACTCGGAATCTTCCAACCTAACACATATAGTCAGCTAAACTTGATTCAGTTTTGGGGGACTGTGATCTTGACCTTTGACAAATTGATCTCAAAATGTATGGCTCCTCTTTGCCATGCGAGTAAGGTATACTCAAAGTTTGGTACCAATCATACCTTGAAATTAGAAAAATCACATGGACAACAAGTGTTAATGGATGAATGGACAGAACGCAACATCGCATTACACGACCTCGTCTTCGACAGGCATATGAAAATGTGACTTAATGATTTCTTGACTTTGGGATCAGAGTGACTTTGACCTTTGACCTACACTTTGGTATGTAACACATCATACCCCTCTAATGTATTTACTGGTAGAAAGAAAGTTATTTTTGATGATTTCCTGATTTTGGGGTCAGTGACCTTGACCTTTGACCTGACCTAAATTTTAGTACACGACACATCGTCTTCCCTCAATGTATCAATGGACTCCAAAAAAAATCTGATTTTTATGAATTTCATGATTTTGGGGGTCACAGTCACCTTGACATTCGGCCTTGACCTACATTTTGGTACGTGGCACATCATGTCCCCCTAATGTATCTACTGACACAAAAACATTTTTTGTTAGATTTCTTGATTCTGGGGTCACAGTGACCTTGACTATTGACATTGACCTAAATTTCGGTACATGACAAACCATCTTCCCGTAATTTCTCAATGGGCACAAAAAATCATGATTTTTAACAATTTCATGATTTTGGGGTCACAGTGACCTTGACTTTTGACCTTGACCTACATTTTGGTATGTGACACATCGTGTCCCCCGAATGTATCTACTAACACAAAAATATGTTATTTTTAATAATTTCCTGATTTTGGGGTCAGTGACCTTTGACCTTCGACCTTGACCTATTTTTGGTATGCGACACTTCATTTCCCCCTATTGAATTCACTCACAAAAAATTAGAATTTATTAATGATTTCCTGATTTTTCAGTCCCACTGACCTTTGACCTCTGACCTTGACCTACATTTGATATGCAACACATCGTTCCCCCATAGGGCATCCACTCACCAAAAATTAGAACTGTAGATAGAAAACTGTCAATGATAAATGATTTGCTGATTTTAGGCCACAGTGACCTTTGACCTTTGACCTCGACCTCAATTTTGGTACGCGACACATCGTCTCCACCTAGCGTATCCACTCACAAAAAATTCCAACTGTGGATAAAAATTGTTCACAGATATAGTTCAGAACAAATACCTGTGAGGCCAGACGCCAACCAAGCGCTTCATTCTTCACAATGTTTACAAGTCAGGTCAAAACCAGGGTTATTCCCTATGTTTTCTGGGCTATCAAATGGAGCACGAGTCAGTCCAATTAACATTGTCTAATGCTAAAAACTTAACACGAATCTATGCGTTTTTCTTTGTTTTCCTCATATTACACAACAAACACTAGTCAAAAAGTAGCAAGATACTTACTCTTGTAAGTGCGCATGCGTAGATAACTCGGTCGTACCGCTGCTTATCGAATTCCTGTGACATCAGTATGTTCTCTCTAAGTGTCCCATGAAAGACCCAAGGCTGCTGCGACACATATCTCACGTCGCCACAGACTTGTATTTCGCCTTTACTGACAGGAAGCTCGCCTAGGACTGTTTGCAGTAAACTGGACTGGTTGGTGAATAGAGATAGTAAGAAACGTTCAATTAATACGCAAGTTTGGGTTACAGCGAAGTGTCAAAGAAATTGGAACTCTCCTTCGTGGGGAGGTTAATATAGTCCATACACATAGGTTTAGATCAACCACCTCGCTGGGGGTCTAATAATACCCCAGCCGCCAGTCAGATTTTTGGACCGGACTCGGGGCCTTCGCGCACATCGCCGGAAGTGACATCATATATAATAAAATAGACGTTTGCCGAACATTTTGATTACTTTTCAAGTCTGCATAATACCTCTGTTGACCTAGCGTTAAAAAGAATTATCTGCAGATTATTTCCCCTGTTTATCTGGACAGAGCATATGAAAAGTAGTTCG
>JAVTVY010000069.1:0-33658 GCA_036873755.1 Hanleya hanleyi
ATAGATAGCCTCAGCCCCAGAGCCAACTTGTGCGTAACCATACTCACCTAATTAAAATTGGGATACGCCCAACAGATTTATTTGAGGGATGACCTAAAATGTCTTCATAATTTCCAATATTTTTATACCGTACTTGAGGCACCACAATGCACAACAAAATTCATTTATTCCATCTGGAATGTTCTCCATCTCCATGTCTAAGAACTACGTTCGTAACCCATAAAACGTTATCTGGATTATGGCTGGCACGAAGGACAGTTACCGTCACAGGTCTCTGTCAGCTCGTACACATCCAAGTCCATTTCAGCAAAAGAAGCATTCCCAAATTGGACTCGGCCATTAAGATAACAGTCTGTGCTCTGCGGTGATTTCGCAATCACTGTGCACAATTTATTTTCTTTGCAAACTCTAACACAGTGGATGAGGGATTTCACAGTCAGTGAGTCTAGTGGTACGAGTGTGATCCACGGGTCGGCGATCTTCCTCAGATAGTACGAGACGGCATTAATTCTGGGTGGGTCACACACCGGACTACCAGGGGCATTTCCACACCAGACGCGGACCCGGACGAGAGCAATGGAGCTGATCTGCTGGTTAATTGTTCCTCCCCATTTATCCACTGCAATGACGCCGCTGTTTGGAGACATCGTCTTGTTCAACATCCAAAGGCGAACTGAGGTATCTCCGTGGGCGTACAAGACACCACCCACAACTTCATTGATATCCGTACGACGTATTCCAGAATTCTGAATCATACCTGCACCATTGAATATGTACCCTATAACAAAACAAATGGAATGATTTAAGAACAATGATGGTGTCACAATGAGCTTCATCACAACCAACACACACGCTCGTTCCACTTCAATTAAGTTACCGACTAGGTTTAACTGAGTAAAAATACAATTATTGTCGTGTCCTTTCTGTCACTCTACCACATATAGTGTACGAGCACCTGATGGGCATCGTTTAACGAGCAGGGAATTAAATGGTTTAGATCTGCCCTGCGCCCCAATACCTTTGAAACCTTTACTCGGTTGAGACTATATCGAGGCCAAGTCGTATCAATCCCAGATTGAGGTTAACTTACACAAATCTTATTTACAAAATAGAAACGTCTGGTTCATGATTCATTATTCACCAGTCAGCCAAGACTGGTGCCGGACAGAGTGGTGTATATCGGCCAAACATATCGATCATTTGTCCCCACTCTTCCATTCAAATTGTGTAAATATAGTGGAAGTTAGTACTCTCCACATGCCCTCAGAACTGTTCACTTAATTGTTATACAGTCGTACACTTCGAATACTTGCCCATATTTGCTCCGTCCAACGCAAGTACCCCTACAGTCATCACGCGAGATGAACCACATTGAGGATACGAGATTTCATGAAACAATGTCTGTGATTGGTCCACTGGGAACCAGTCTGAGTCATAGAGCGGAGACAGGCAGCCAAAAGAGCGCCAAACGGATACCTGTACATTGACTGATGTTGCCTCGACAGGTTTGCTGCAAATGAGAAAGAAACATTAACATCACTTGTGAGGTGATCGGCAATACAAATCTGAAGTCGTCAAGTCTGACATTCATACGTCCATTATCCAAGAAACTGTCTCCAGTGAAACTGCCAACCAATTATCTTGCTAATCAAAACAGTATGTGGACAGCCGAATGGTGCCATATCTGAGAATATTAAGTTCCCAGGAGTTAATTTCTGGGGGAATTTTTCATAGTACTCATTGGGACACCCTAGTTCAAGTTTCAAGTTTCCCAAGTTCCCAAGTTCCCAAGTTCCAAGTTCCCAAGTTCCAAGTTCCAGCTCAGTAGTTCCAAGCTCCAGTTCCCCAAAGCTCCCCCTCCGAAATTTCAAGCTCCAGTTCCCCCAAGCCCCACCTCCAAAGTGCAAAAGCTACAGTTCAAAAGCTCCCAGACCCAACTACTCCCAGATAAAAAAGGCGTGAGGGGTAATAAATGACAAGCTCCATGGTTTTAGAAAGATCGCTACCGGTACTGTTCAACATCTAGTACTAAACCTCTCGTAATACAGGGCATTTCTCCTAATAATATTTCTTTACAATATTTGTACCGGTATATGTTTTGGTAAATTTTTAGGATCGGTCGGTCTTTTTGTACCGGTCATTACCGTTCGGCGGTAAGTGTGCATAGAAATTGAGCCAAGCAGAACGTTTTGATCTATCATGCAATTGGCAATATTTGTTGCTGACAGTCCACGATGTAAACTCGAAGAAAAATAAGATGGATTAAAAAAGTTATTAAACTTCACACACATTTCTGTGTAAACGTCGCATATCCTTGCTGTATGTAGATCCCTGCCGGCCAATAATTGAAACTGGTTGACATGATCATTTACCCCTGAAAACTTAAAATGACTCGAATGTAAATTTTTCAGTTCTCAATGCTCGTATACAGAAATGATAAATAAATCATACAAACCTGGAGTCGGAATCCATCTCTTATGTTTCCTCTTGTTAACCTTTGCTATACCCTTTATACATCTGCAACATCCCTTGTGTTCAGTTCCAGTGTAATTTCAGAAAATGAAGCCTTTTGATGATTCATGGATATCAAACTACTGCACCTTTCCCTGGATCCAATCAGGGAATCAGCCTTATCCTGTTTGTAAGCAATTTTATTACATCCCTATCTCAAGTCCATTCTGATGAGGCAAATTCCATTATTTGATTGAGATAATTCCTGTCCAGAGTCTACTTCTCAGGGATTCCCCACCTGCACTGTCATATATCCATCACTATTACGCAACCAAAGTTATGTTGTGTCTATATTCTGGTTTATCACTTTGTTTCATGTGCAGCGATTTAGATACCTGGCAGTCTTTGACTTATCTTGTGTACATATCCTCACTAGGTCCCGCACAACCTGTGTAAAGACAGTAATCTGCTCAAGGAATATAATCAGTGTATTGTCAATGTGTGTACTTCTAATAGTACAGGGGCTCCAACTGTGTGTGTGTTGGGAATGGGGGGAGGGACGGCAACTTCAGGCTTGCCAGAACTACATGGCGTGTTTGTAATCATCACATCAGCCACAAACGGTAAACTATTATGTAATTTAATTGATGCAGCTCGGTTTCACAGAAAGCCATAATCAACGGCTGCGACCACGATCTGAAAACCCCTCAGCTCTGGGCGCCAGCCATTCGTAATTTATTCAATTTAAACCAAGGTGTCAGGAAAACCAAGCTGTCAAGTGACAATTATACAGATTATCAAAAATGTTGCAATTAGAAATAGCCCCTAAGGTTTCCATCCAATCAAAGAAACCAGTATTCATTACATACGTCTCTTGATTCATCGATGATGTATACCAAATTTTACATAGAGCATTTGAACAGTATCAGAGATAGAGATCATTAGTGATTTCGCACAAATTAAAGATGACCGAGCATCCTTCCCGCCACTCAGAGGAACTGATGTGGTTATTCATTGCAAGTCTCTTGATATATCGATGCTGTATACCAAGTTTCGTATAGAACACTTACATGGTATCAGAGATACATAAAATTAAATATGGCCGCCAAGGTTTCCACCGAATCAGGGAAACTGGTTTGGCCATTCGTTTGAAGTTTCCTGATGCATCGATGATCTATACCAAGTTTCACAATGAACAGCAAAATGGTACCCGAGATCCACAATATTAACGGTTTCACATAAATTAAAGATGGCCGCAAAATTGTCCAACCACTCGTTCTAGGTCAAGAACATATGGATGTGCACTGCAAGTTTGGTGTGTCTAGGGTAAGTCGTTCTAGATATCTTGGTAACGAGAAAGCTGTGATGGTTTCGCATAAATTAAACAAACTTCTAATCCCCTAAAAACTTGGTTCCAGTAGGTATTAGATGCGGCTTATTTTAATCTATAATCTATAATCAGTGAGCTCCACAACAATTCAAAATATGTGTTGAACAGGCTAGACAGTAACATTATAATAAGTAACATTATAATAAGGGCTGATTGACAATGGCATATGTGTTTTGCCTCTTAAACAACCAGATGTGTATCATATCTGGGAGCTTTGGGTCTGGGAGCTTTTGAACTGTAGCTTTTGAACTTTGGAGGTGGGACTTGGGGGAACTGGAGCTTGAAACTTCGGAGGGGGAGCTTGGGGGAACTGGAGCTTGGAACTTGGGAACTTGAAACTTGAACTAGGGTGTCCCGTACTCATTTCTATAAACAAAAAAAAATGTCTAAAACTGAACCAGACTGGGAACATTCTCCCATTACCTTATTTGTAGGAGTTCACAGGTCTTTATGACCACGACCCACCAAAGTGAACATCTGGAAAACTAGGTCAAGTGCGCATGTGCACAATGATAAGGTCGATTCTTGCACGAATCAAAACCCACCAGCTAAGCACAATGAACACTGGCGGCATATATACGAGTGGATCGTACCGTATATCACAGCATATGTAAAAGCACTTTACTATTCTAATATATGCGATTTTGAGAGGGTGAAATGTTGTGTGATTATGTATGCCGAAATTCATTAAGAGAAATGACTATAATGAATGGCGATACAGGTAAAGTATACCGTACTGTTCATGTCCCCATCCGTCCAAGGTTGAGAATACTCGGCTTCGACTCGTCCATATTCGTGTCGTGTTAGAACTGTAGGCAAACAACAGGCCAGCTCCTTCGTAAGATATGCCTTCAAAACTTTCTCCGTCCGTTTGTTCACTACCTGTACCATCGAAATGCATCGTCACACCTGCAAGGTAAATGTACATTATAATCATGCTGTGGATATATTGGGGAGGTATCAAGTTGATCAGGTTTAGGTAACCAGGTACGTGGTGTATCAAGTTGATCAGGTTTAGGTAACCAGGTACGTGGTATATCAAGGTGATCAGGTTTAGGTAACCAGGTACGTGGTGTATCAAGTTGATCAGGTTTAGGTAACCAGGTACGTGGTGTATCAAGTTGATCAGGTTTAGGTAACCAGGTAAGTGGTGTATCAAGTTGATCAGGTTTAGGTAACCAGGTAAGTGGTGTATCAAGGTGATCAGGTTTAGGTAACCAGGTACGTGGTGTATCAAGTTGATCAGGTTTAGGTAACCAGGTACGTGGTGTATCAAGTTGATCAGGTTTAGGTAACCAGGTACGTGGTGTACTGATCAGGTTTAGGTAACCAGGTACGTGGTGTATCAAGGTGATCAGGTTTAGGTAACCAGGTACGTGGTGTATCAAGTTGATCAGGTTTAGGTAACCAGGTACGTGGTGTATCAAGGTGATCAGGTTTAGGTAACCAGGTACGTGGTGTATCAAGTTGATCAGGTTTAGGTAACTAGGTACGTGGTGTATCAAGTTGATCAGGTTTAGGTAACCAGGTACGTGGTGTATCAAGTTGATCAGGTTTAGGTAACCAGGTACGTGGTGTATCAAGTTGATCAGGTTTAGGTAACCAGGTACGTGGTGTATCAAGTTGATCAGGTTTAGGTAACCAGGTACGTGGTGTATCAAGGTGATCAGGTTTAGGTAACCAGGTACGTGGTGTATCAAGTTGATCAGGTTTAGGTAACCAGGTACGTGGTGTATCAAGTTGATCAGGTTTAGGTAACCAGGTACGTGGTGTATCAAGTTGATCAGGTTTAGGTAACCAGGTACGTGGTGTATCAAGTTGATCAGGTTTAGGTAACTAGGTACGTGGTGTATCAAGTTGATCAGGTTTAGGTAAGTAGGTACGTGGTGTATCAACTTGATCAAGTTTAGGTAACCAAGTACGTGGTGTTCATCTTGATTGCGCATCAAGCCTAATGCCATAGACCTAGTTTAACCGATGTCGTGGTACTCACTATACGTAGTTGTAACCCTGCAGGTGCAAAACACCCCTGGTACCTAATTATAAGGTATACAAATATGAATGAGCTATCAAATCGAGAATATTCTTTTTGAATGAGTCACTGCATTTCAGCAACAACGAAAAACCTCAGGTCGGAAAATTGGCTTTTTGCCCACAGTTGCAAACATGACTTATTTATTCCATCCAAAACATGATTGACCAAAAATAATTATATGTCATCATCACGATATTGCGAAAATAATGGTCTCTATTGATGACGACTTGAATTGAAGGAACTACTAGTAGGCCTACATATGGATACACCATGTTTATACATATATATCACAGCTGCAAATATATAGTTCGAAAACATATCAGCCTTTAATTATTATTATTTGTATACAAGAAACCTCTTGCTTTCTTTCTCAAATTGTGTAGGCGAATCAAGGATTTTAACCACAGAAATGAGTGAAAATCTCAAAATCTACATCCAATCGTTACACGAACAGTTGTCTCGGCTTTCTTACAGCAAATTTGGTGTGTTGCTATCACGCGATGGCAAACTCGCGGATATTAAAAAGCTATCGGGAAGGTCACTGTACGTTAGACCACATCCCACTTACATGCATTTGTTTGATGTGGTTTAGCTTGCCAAAAAAATCTGTTACGATCGGTCGTTAAACGTTTCTCACAACGATATAAATACTGTTCAATGGAACAATATCAATACTTATCAATGGAACGATATAAATACTGATCAATGGAACGATATGAATACTGATCAATGGAACGAGTAAATTATCAATACCATGATCAATGGAACGAGTAAATTATCAATACCATGTATTACCGTTATAACGATATAAATACTGATCAATGGAACAGTAAATTGTCAATACCATATATCACCGTTATAACGATATAAATACTGATCAATGGAACGAGTAAATCATCAATACCATATATTACCGTTATAACGATATAAATACTGATCAATGCAACGAGTAAATTATCAATACCATATATTACCGTTATAACGATATAAATATTGATCAATGGAACAGTAAATTATCAATACCATATATTACCGTTATAACGATATAAATACTGATCAATGGAACGAGTAAATTATCAATACCATATATTACCGTTAAAACGATATAAATATTGATCAGTGGAACAGTAAATTATCAATACCATATATTACCCTTATAACGATATAAATACTGATCAATGGAACGAGTATATTATCAATATCACATATTACCGTTATAACGATATAAATACTGATCAATGGAACAGTAAATTATCAATACCATATACTACCTTTATAACGATATAAATACTGAACAATGGAACGAGTAAATTATCAATACCATATATGACCGTTATAACGATATAAATAATAATCAATGGAACAGTAAATTATCAATATCATATATTACCGTTATAACGATATGAATACAGATCAATGGAACGAGTAAATTATCAATACCATATATTACCGTTATAACGATATAAATACTGATCAATGGAACGAGTAAATTATCAATATCATATATTACCGTTATAACGATATAAATACTGATCAATGGAACGAGTCAATTATCAATGCCATATATTACCGTTGTAACAATATAAATACTGATCAATTGAACGAGTCAATTATCAATACCATATATTATCGTTATAACGATATAAATACTGATCAATGGAACGAGTAAATTATCAATATCATACACTGTTAAAAGGATTTGGTCAATTTGATCATAGCTTCCATGGTTCAGACGCGACAGACCATAAATTTACTGGTCAAATCGTTGTTTGACCATGATATTGATGGTTCTTTTGACCACACTTGATATGGTCTGTCGCGTCTGTACCATATCGTTCTAACAGTGTATATTACCGTTATAACGATATAAATACTGATCAATGGAACAAGTAAATTATCAATGCTATATATTACCGTTATAACGATATAAATACTGATCAATGGAACGAGTAAATTATCAATACCATATATTACCGTTATAACGATATAAATACTGATTAATGGAATGAATAAATTATCAATACCATATATTACCGTTATAACGATATAAATACTGATCATTGGAACGAGTAAATTATCAATATCATATATTACCGTTATAACGATATAAATACTGATCAATGGAACGAGTAAATTATCCATACCATTTATTACCGTTATAACGATAAAAATACTGATCAATGGAATAGTAAATTATCAATACCATATATTACCGTTATAACGATATAAATGCTGATCAATGAAACAGTTAATTATCAATACCATATATTACCGTTATAACGATATAAATACTGATCAATGGAACGAGTAAATTATCAATACCATATATTACCGTTATAACGATAAAAATAGGGCCTACTGATTAATGGAATAGTAAATTATCAATACCATATATTACCGTTATAACGATATAAATGCTGATCAATGAAACAGTAAATTATCAATACCATATATTACCGTTATAACGATATAAATACCGACCAACGGAACAGTAAATTATCAATATCATATATTATCAAATCATTAAAATAAAATTGCCCCGTTTAAAAAGAAGCACGACAATAAAAGGGCGCCAAATTTCGGTTTAGCTCGTCTGAAGACCGGCGCTAACTGGCGTTTCTTCTGTCAGAAATTTTTTTAGACATTTTTCTCGAGTAGCCGAATTCTGATATGAATTTTCAGTTTGAATGGTAACTATCTTGGAACGTACGTGTAGATGGAAAAAAAGGATGTAAATTACACTCGTAATCACGCGAGTGCCCTTCGCGTTAATATAATTAACTGAACTCATGAAACAAGGTGTATTTTACAGTTGCTTGACGAGTTTATCTCAACTGTATCAGCAGAATTGGCTTGAATACAAGCGGCAGATGCGTCTCAGTTGAACCAGTTGAAAAAAAACTTTTGAGGGAGTGACGTTCAAATTTGCCAATGTAACTACGACAGTCTTTTGTATTTCTGGTCCAGGTGCTTGTGGTTTTGGAACATGTGTTTTGACAGGGGTTTTTTCACAAATTGTCAGCCTATACAAGGTTACCTACCTTGTATTTACCTGTAATATGAGGTTATGTGTTAAAAATACTGCTCACCTTGGAAATAGTGTTGAAAAATGAATGTTCCGGTTTAGGGCATGAAATAGTAATAATTTAAAGTTTATCACTGTCCGAAATCGAAGCTCTGCCAGAATAAAAACGACACAAAAAGAAAAAACACCGCACCATATCTGTTGATGGTTTGACAAGAAACCACATACTACTTGTTTCGGATAATGCACGTAGACTAAGCGAACGTTGGGGCAAATGAACAGTCTGCCGGCATCGCAAAATCGGTTAAAAGATTTCCGGGAATTTAGGAAAATCGCATTTTGATCAAAGTTAATATCGAATAGCGAAGACCTTGTGGGTAAACCCATTCACGTGAGATATCTCGACACGACACTATCGTCATAGCCACGTGAGATATTTCGACACGACTCTATCGTCATAGATCCAGTCACGTGAGATATCATGACACGACTCTATCGTCAAAGCCCCAGCCACATGAGATATCTCGATACGACTCTATCGTCATAGACCCAGCCTCGTAAGATATCACCACACAACTCTATCGCCATACACCCATTCACGTAAGATATCTCGACACGATTCTATCGCCACAGACCCAGTCACGTGAGATCTCTCAACACGATTCTATCGTCATAGACCCAGCCTCGTGAGACATCTCGACACGACTCTATCGTCACAGACCCAGTCACGTGAGATATCACCACACGACTCCATCGTCATAGACCCAGCCACGTGAGATATCTCGACACGACTCAGTCGTCATAGACCCAGCCACGTGAGACATCTCGACACGACTCTGTCGTCATAGACCCAGCCACGTGAGATATCTCGATAACTCTATCGTCATAGACCCAGCCACGTGAGATATCTCGACACGAATCTATCGCTATAGTCCCAGCCACGTGAGATATATGGACACGAATCTATCCCCACAAACCCAGTCACGTGAGATATCTCGATACGACTCTATCGTCAGAGACCCAGCCACGTGAGATGTCTCAACACGACTCTATCGCCATAGACCCAGTCACGTGAGATATCTCGACACGACTTTATCGTCATAGACCCAGCCACGTGAGATATCTCGACAAGACTCTATCGCCATAGACCCAGTCACGTGAGATATCTCGCCACGATTCTCTCGCCATAGATCCAGCCACGCGAGATATCTCGGCAGGACTCTATCGCCATAGACCCAGCCACCTGAGATATATCCACACCACTCTATCGCCATAGACTCAGTCACGTGAGATATCTCCACACAACTTTCGTCATAGACCCAGTCACGTGAGATATCTCCACACGACTCTATCGTCATAGACCCAGCCAGGTGAGATATATCCACACGACTCTATCGCCATAGACCCAGTCACATGAGATATCTCCACAAGACTCTATCGCCATAGACCCAGCCAGGTGAGATATATTCACACGACTCTATCGCCATAGACCCAGTCACATGAGACATCTCGACACGACTCTGTCGTCATAGACCCAGCCACGTGAGATATCTCGATAATTCTATCGTCATAGACCCAGCCACGTGAGATATCTCGACACGAATCTATCGCTATAGTCCCAGCCACGTGAGATATCTCGACACGAATCTATCTCCACAGACCCAGCCACGTGAGATACCACGATACGACTCTATCCTCAGAGAGCCAGCCACGTGAGATGTCTCAACACGACTCTATCGCCATAGACCCAGTCACGTGAGATATCTCGACACGACTGTATCGTCATAGACCCAGTCACGTGAGATATTTCGACAAGACTCTATCGCCATAGACCCAGTCACGTGAGATATCTCGCCACGATTCTCTCGCCATAGATCCAGCCACGCGAGATATCACGACACGACTCTATCGTCATAGACCCAGTCACGTGAGATATCTCGACACGATTCTATCGTCACAGACCCAGTCTCGTGAGATATCCCAACACGATTCTATCGTCATAGACCCAGCCTCATGAGACATCTCAACACGACTCTATCGTCATAGACCCAGCCACGTGACATATCTCGACACGACTTTATCGTCACAGACCCAGTCACGTGAGATATCACCACACGATTCTATCGGCATAGACCCAGCCACGTGAGATATCTCGACACGACTCAATCGTCATAGACCCAGCCACGTGAGACATCTCGACACGACTCTGTCGTCATAGACCCAGCCACGTGAGATATCTCGATAACTCTATCGTCATAGACCCAGCCACGTGAGATATCTCGACACGAATCTATCGCTATAGTCCCAGCCACGTGAGATATATGGACACGAATCTATCCCCACAAACCCAGTCACGTGAGATATCTCGATACGACTCTATCGTCAGAGACCCAGCCACGTGAGATGTCTCAACACGACTCTATCGCCATAGACCCAGTCACGTGAGATATCTCGACACGACTTTATCGTCATAGACCCAGCCACGTGAGATATCTCGACAAGACTCTATCGCCATAGACCCAGTCACGTGAGATATCTCGCCACGATTCTCTCGCCATAGATCCAGCCACGCGAGATATCTCGGCAGGACTCTATCGCCATAGACCCAGCCACCTGAGATATATCCACACCACTCTATCGCCATAGACTCAGTCACGTGAGATATCTCCACACAACTTTCGTCATAGACCCAGTCACGTGAGATATCTCCACACGACTCTATCGTCATAGACCCAGCCAGGTGAGATATATCCACACGACTCTATCGCCATAGACCCAGTCACATGAGATATCTCCACAAGACTCTATCGCCATAGACCCAGCCAGGTGAGATATATTCACACGACTCTATCGCCATAGACCCAGTCACATGAGATATCTCCACGCGACTCTATCGCCATAGACCCAGCCAGGTGAGATATATCCACACGACTCTATCGTCATAGACCCAGTCATGTGAGATATCTCCACACGATTCTATTGCCATATTCCCAGCCATGTAGGGCCCTCGGTGGCCGAGTGGTCTAATGCGCTTCGCTGGTGACCGCTAGCCTTACACCGCTGAACCGGCACGGGTTCGAGCCCAGCTGTTCCATGTGTGAAAATTTGTCAGTTACTTGCCGAAGGGCGGTGGTTTTCTCCGGGTACTCCGGCTTCCTCAAACAACCAAACTGACTGTCACCATATGAGTGAAACAAACTTGAGTGTGACATTAAGCCAAATTCCCTCCTCCCCCTCCTCCCAGCCATGTAAGGTCTCTTTTCCCGACCCCATCGTATAAAACCAGCTACATTATGTCTCTTTCCTCATATCATCATGAACCCTGCCATATGAGGTCTCTTTTCCCAACTCTATCGTCATCAACCCAGCGACGTGAAGATTCTGTTTCTAGCTCTTTTGTTATGAACCCAGCCATGTGCGATCTCTCTTTCCCGACTCTATCGCTACAAATCCACCCACTTAAGGTCTCTTTCTCCGAATCTTATCTTCAAAATCTCAACCATGTAAGATTTTTCCCCATCTCTATCGTCATAAAGCCAGTTAGGCGAGGTATTGCCCCCCCCTTATTCCATCGCCACAAACCCAGTCAGGTGACGTATTATTCCCTGGCTCTATCGCCATATAACAATTATTGCCAATTGATTGAGACACTTGTTTTAACTTGAAAAATGCATTTGCTAGGTAACAGATATTGACAACTGAATGCGACCAGCATATTTAATCGACTGAGCTGGTGGGTAACAATTATTGCCAAATGAATGAGTAATATTTCACCATGAATGATTTATCTTGTGGGCAACAAGAATATTATTGACAATTAAAATAATGCCAATTAAAATAAGCCTGAGAATTACAGACCCATAAACATGCTTAATTCGAGATTACAAAAAAATTACAGAAACTGTATAACTAGTCAAAGAAAAAACAAAACAGGGTTTCTACTTCAGAAAATATGTCTATTTTGAAAAGTCTTAGAGATATATTCAGTTCAACTTGTAAATATCTATGATGTACATTTATGGATTTGCAGAAGACTTTTGCTATGGTCCGTAGACCTGTGCTTTGGAAAAGGTTATCACTTAACCCTATCAGGCCTGGGTTGTTTGGGACCTGTCCAGGACTGGGGAGGGCCATTCCGTCCCCCCCCCCCCCAATTAGCTTTCATACCCATTGCATTGAACTAGGGATCTGACACTTACCACACAATACCCTTGGGTCACGTTCTACCAGAAAATGTAAAACAATTCATGATGGCCGGTTTGATGACCCCACAGTGACGACATTTTCAAAAACGGCATATTTTGGTCGATTTTTCGGTCAGATTTTTCGGATTTTTCATTTATGCAATTTCTGTAATAGGCTCAAAATGACCCCAATAGGAAAAACTATAAAGTCAGGGAGTGTCAGCTTTTCAATTTGTTGTCGTTTCGGACATAGCGCAGAAAGTTCGGAAGGTGGGGCCCGCCTCCTCAGACTTGGTAGGGTTAAGTGTTTACAACCAACATAGATGTATGTGTAACGAAAGTGCAGATTGACAACGATCCCTTGGGATCACCTTTCATAAATCACAGCTTCTGAATGTTACGCGACTATGTGAAATCGAAAGTGACATTGTGTTTATGTGTGCGGTTCACTTACCTGATGGAATTCAACGCTGTAATTTTCCTAGAATGACCTATAATAATCCGGGAGACGGACAATGCCTCGAAGTCCCGGTGAAGTTATCTCAAACGATCAGTCGGGACGGTGGAAGGGACTCTGGTGAGCCCACTCGCTTCGCTGTGGATGACGTCAGTCAGGAATCCGGAAGTCAACAAGGAAGAATATGCAGATGAGGGACAGTGAACTTTGCGGTCGTCCTATGAATTAACTAGAGGGAGTTGGAAGCTGAGATTTACCAGTTATGTCCGTTATGAATTATGGTTTGTTCCTTCATAGCCATATTTATCCAGCGAAGTCCAGATAAACTGATCGGGGGAAGTGTGATTATTTGACAATAAAGAGGGCGCTAGCATCGTCGACTTGTTCTACCTTTATCTGCAGGAGAACGGTTCTGTTTCTACCTTTATTCACAGAAGAGCGGTAGCCCTATATAAGCCGGACTCCCACTGAAACGAGGCAGACCAGCAGAAACATCGAGGTGAGAGCACACGCAAAATCTATTGGGGAGAAGAAATCCAATACATTGCCGGGCCGGAGAAAGGCCGCCGAATTGGAAGAGTACCGCCGCCGAATTTGTGCCGCCGGGCCGGGACCAGGCCGCCGAATATTATAACATCGTAGCATTCATTACACACACTTACATTCACATGTCCGGGCTGTGTTTACTCTACTTCGATCTCTATCCGCCTTCAACCGTATTGCACAGTTGAACGGATATTGCGCTGGAAGTTAAGAGTATAGACACTTATCGCCAATGGTTATTCTTATTCTCTACCGTACGCTAGTACGGGCTCAGCTCTGGGAATTAACTAACGGCGTTCGTGTCGATAGCATGGCCATACATTAGCCGCATCTCTCCTTGCCTTCAACCGTATCGCACAGTTGTTCATGGATTGCGCTGTGGTTAGTGTATCTATTAAGCTATATCCGGTAGGAGATGCGAGTCTCTGTGAAGAGGACATAGCTAAACCAAATCATACACAGTTCCTACATAAACAATTATTCATGCACACATGTACTTAAACCACAACCCACGGGTTGAAATACATTCATGCTAACACCCACAAGCTATAGGTTCGAGCCTATAGCTTGATAAATATACATCTACCCAGGCAATCGTACGATAAACGATTATCCATTCACGCCTCCATAAGCATAGTCTCTCACCAACCTGTACATATATTGAGTAATTCACGGCTAATGATAGATTACTACTGTCTCATACAGTAGTATATAGAGGGGGAATCCTTGACCAGATGCCCATCTATTGCGGATGACCCTACAGTAGTATAGAGAGAGGGTTCATGGGTCAGCTGACCATACAGTAGTATAGAAGGAGGGTGCCGATTCCAGGTGCCCATACAGTAGTATAGGGAGAGGGTTACTAGACCAGGTGCCTGCCTATCCACCGTGTGTTATTGATGTCCGATCCTATGTGGACCGTGTAGCCGTGAACTCTAGCCTTGATGATTCATCCTTGGAGCCGGGCCGCGGAGTGAGTCGCCGTGAGCGGGGTCGCTGAAGCCTGGGGTGTATTCCTACGAGGGGTGCCGTCTGCTGCTGTGGTGAGCCGTGCAGTTGAATAGTCCTGCGGTGTTACAGAGAGACGGGCCGGTGCCGTAGAAGCCTTTGTACTGTGATAGTACTGTCGTGCCCAGGCCGTCCGCATCCATTGACGGTTATCAACGCTTGGAGGGGCTTAGGTCGTGTAAGACGAGACACGACGACGAGAAGTCCATACCACCCGAGGGAGGAAGACCGGGGGAAGGAAGACACACGTCGGACATAACCACGGAGGGGCCTAGTCGAGACACGACGCAGTGTTCATCCATACGGGAGTGAACGAAGACCTGGGGAAGGAAGACAGACGTTGGACCTTACCACGTATATCTGGGGAAGGACGATAGACGCTGGATCCTACTGCAAAGCCCTGGGGAAGGAAGATAGAAGCTGGACCCATCCATGAGAGAACCGGTCGTGACCAGACTGTGGCTGTGACCAGGCCTGCTCGCGAAATAGCTAGGGCTATCTATTTTGTATATATTTTCTATTGAACTTCGGTTAAAGATAACTATAAGAGTACAGATAATTCATAGAGTAGGGATCTTCTTTGCAGGGATTGTACGCTACCACGATTTGAATCCTGTATACCTGCTCAAAGAATTATATGTCACTATTGCATTAATTTGCTTTGGTTGTCATTACAGGTCTTCCTTTCCAGCCTCCTTGATCCAGACAAGGTGACAGGTTGAATCGAACTCCCTCGTTGGCCAGGATCAGTGCCCGAGTGCGTTCCCAGTAGCCTGACAGTTTGTCTTGGGGACCCTGCGCACTCTGTGGATCTGAAACATCCATTATCCCACGTATAGAAGTAAAAACGTTTCATATGTGTTGTGTACCGATTTACCGTCGGGACGTCTTTCATACCTCCTCGAATCATCTCGATTACGGAGACGTCCCAGCGGTAAATTAGTACATAACAAATCCCGATCCGAAGGTTTTAAATCCATTTCTAACCCAACATAATTTAATATGGACAAATCAATCGACAACGGATGTGTCGAGTTGATTTTCGTCTTGATGCGGCTGTTACGTTCACCTCCCGCCATAAAAAAGTGTTGCCTGCTTTGCACGTACAACAGTCGTTGACCTATTTACTTTGCAATCGAGGGAGAATGCAGACAGACTTTGCAGGGCTGCCTGGATTTCTAGGATAGCTTTACGAAATTTATCTACATGTGTCTACCTCCTATGGTGGCTGATAGCTGCCATCGCATTCGCGCCCTCGCGACCTGTAAATTTGCAAAAATTGTAGGGGCGCGAGTGGCTCAATACTGCCATGTTCGCGCACTCGCGGGGTCGCGATTGCGAGAATGCGCGAACACGCGAACGAGCACCGTTCGCGCGCGACTGGTGCTCGTTCGCGTGTTCGCGTGTTCTCGCAATCGCGCCCTCTTGAAGGGCGCGATCGCGCGACACGCGAACACGCGAACGGTACCGTTCGCGCGTTCGCGGGGTCGCGATTGCGAGATCACGCGAACACGCGAACGAGCACCAGTCGCGCGCGAACGGTACCGTTCGCGTGTTCGCGTGTTCGCGCAATCGCGCCCTCTTGAAGGGCGCGATCGCGCGACACGCGAACGGTACCATTCGCGCCTTCGCGCCTTCCGGTTCAAGAAGTGCTTGCGCATGTTCAGGGACCATCTCAAAACAGAACAATTGAAATTGTTTGTTTTATTACATTGGGATTAGATTGATAGCCTATATTCTGATCAATAATCAGACGTGTAGTTTTGCTTACTGTATGTAGGCCTATCATATATATGAAATTGTAGTTTTATACACATTGTTTGACTTTATTTTTCTGTTTATCTGATGTCTTACAGCAAGAATGGTGATTATTTCTTGGTTAGTGAATCCGCTGTGAAAATATTCTGTGATCAGCTCTGCACCTGATAAGCTTTGTTAAGGCGATAATAACTAAACTGTAATGGAATATAGCTATGAACAATTAAGAACTTCTACCTCTTTCACCCTGTCGATGTGTCGGAGAATAATCCTGTATGGTTTCAAGATAACACCGTGAAATAAAATGTTCATAAAATGAGTGAGTTCATTATAAGGAAGACTAAACGGGACAATACAGCACTGGTGTTGTATGCAAGAAAACATGGGCATATAGAAACCGGGATCCCCTTCGAGATTACCGATCAATTGCGGTAATTGTGATCCATCTCTCCCCTTAGAGATTGCCGATCAATTGCGGTAATTGTGATCCATCTCTTCCCTTCGAGATTACCGATCAATTGCGGTAATTGTGATCCATCTCTCCCCTTCGAGATTACCGATCAATTGCGGTAATTGTGATCCATCTCTCCCCTTCAAGATTACCGATCAATTGCGGTAATTGTGATCCATCTCTCCCCTTCGAGATTACCGATCAATTGCGGTAATTGTGATCCATCTCCCCCTTCGAGATTACCGATCAATTGCGGCAATTGTGATCCATCTCTCCCCTTCGAGATTACCGATCAATTGCGGTAATTGTGATCCATCTCGAAGGTATCGAGGAAATGTCCCGTTTACTGGACGTGACCCCTCAATTAAACCATCGAAATTTTAATTGATTTAGATAGGTTTACCCATAGGCTCAGACTCTGTTGATATGAATCCTGGTTTCTTAACTACCAGTATTTTCATCCTCACTCCTAATACCAGATAATCTGGTTTGGTTGAAATCAGTTATTCGTATATTCATACTGAAATCATGTTTTAACGCGAATGATTTATCTGGTTGGAAACAATTATTTTACACCCGCTTAGAGGATTAGATCTATATTATTTATCTGTGCTCTCTCTCTCGTTTGCCAAAGTAGACCACAAACACAATGAACAATACTGTGGCGAACATAGTGAAAGCGAAACTGATCGAAACGGAACAAAACTACATAAAAAAATTCGCTGATGAAGTCGAAACGAATTCCAAGAAATTTGGGAATTTTGTTAAAATTCGTAAAGCAGAAACTTTCGGCACAGCAAGTTTGAGCCAAGACGGCAGAACATTCACCAATGACTTCGACAAAGCTTCCGTATTAAATAAAAACCCGAGGGGTTCAAGTCCCCCGACGTTGAAACAATTCATTTGACTTGGAACCGTAACTTTCAGTACTCGGCATGCAGAGCAATCCCAAGTGAGATCCAGTGGCAAGGTACCCACAATTACCGAATTTGTCCTAATCCGGCCAGGATTTCAGAAGAGATTGCATGAAAACAAAATTTTAACTTGGCCCACGGGTGATGCCACCTATAGGGGGGTCAGCATGAAAAACAATCCAAAGTGAGATGATCTTGAGGCAAAGTACCCACATACAAAATTTTAAAAAAAATCCGTTCAGTTTTTCAAAAGTTATTGTCTGAAAACAAAATTTTAACTTAGACCCAGTTGGCGCCACCCAGAGGCGGAGTGGCGTCAAAAACAATCTCAAGCGAGATCTTGAGGTGAGATACCCACATACCAAATTTGAATAGAATCGGTTCAGTTTTTCTGAAGTTATTGTCCGGAAACCAAACTTTGACTTTGACCCCCAGGTGGTGCCACCTATAGGCGGATCAGTGCGACAAACAATCTCAAGCGAGATCTTGAGGCGAGGTACCCATACAGTAAATTTGAGAATAATCCGTTCAGTTTTTCGAAAGTTATTGTCCGGAAACGAAATTTTAACTTTGCCCCCAGGTGGCGCTACCTATAGGCGGATCGGTGCGAAAAACACCCCCAAGCGAGATCTTGAGGTGGGGTACCCACAAACCAAATTTGAAAAGACTCCGTTCAGTTTTTCAGAAGATATTGTCTGGTAACAAAGTCGGACGGACGCACGGACGGATCCCAATACTATAGTCCCCCTTTATCTATTCCTGATATAGATGAACCGGCCTATCCATCCCCAGATGCAGAATTGGACTTGTACGGTTGGAGAAGTTCACAAACTGCTCAAGGGAATTGACCCAATAAAGTCGTCTGGACCGGATGGTATAACGGGACGCATGTTACGCGAGTGCGCAGATGCAGTCGCCCCATCATTATGTAAGATATTCAACCTTTCGCTATCATCGGGTGAGATTCCAAAGGATTGGAAACTTGCCAACATGTGTCCTATTCACAAGAAAGGACAAAGCCGAGAACTATCGACCTGTGTCTTTGACCTCAATAACATGTAAACTGTTAGAGAAAATCATATATGCCAGAATTATCCAGCATTGTGACACTCTTGGTATATTAAATCATAACCAGCACGGATTTAGATCTAAACGATCGTGTGAATCACAGTTATTGCAGACCGTATATCACTGGTCAACATCGTTAGATAAGGCAAAGCAAGTCGACATTCTCTTGCTTGATTGTGCATGTGCGTTCGATTCTTTGCCTCATAAAAGATTGTTGTATAAAATAAAGCATTACGGGATAACTGGAACGAACGCAACATGGCTGAGATTCTTCTTAATGAATAGACAACAGAGAGTCGTTTTAAATGGAGGAAATTCGTGTTGGTCTGAGGTATAATCAGGCGTGCCACAGGGAACAATTCTCAGACCTCTCCTATTCATCTCAACGACAACGTTCAGAATTTATCTTCAAACGTGTGATTATATGCCGACGACTGTATAATATACAGAGACATTGACAATGAACATGATACAGTCGAATTACAAAATAACTTGAAGAAATTGTCAGCCTGGTCCGACAAATGGATGTTAAAATTTAATGCCAATAAATGTAAATTAATGCAAATGTCGAGAAAAAGGGCGAAACATCCCAGAAAATACTATATTGGAAGTCAAGATCTAGATGTTACTGAATGTGAAAAGTATCTGGGTGTCCATCAGACAAGTTGACATGGAATAAGCATTGTGACTTTATTTGTAAAAAATCCAATCAACTTCTTGGAATGCTTAAACGAATATTTAATACAAATACCAATTGGCCTACCAATCACTTGTTCGAAGCAGATTGGAATACTGTTCAGTAATTTGGGACCCATACCAGGCAAAATATATCAACATGGTCGAAAAGGTTCAGAAAAGAGCTGTCCGTCTCGTATCCAAAGATTACATTACTAGCTATGACACTCTTCGTGCATCATTGGGTTGAGCATCCCTACAACAGAGGAGACAAAACATCCGTCTAACTACATGCTATAAAATCTTAAATAATCACATAGCCATACCCTTCTCGTTATATTTTAGTTATGCTCCTGCTATACACATACGGAACTATCATCCTTTTAAGATGTATTGTCCTCCACATAGAACGGATATTCTGAAGTTTAATTTTATTCATCGAGTTATTGCCGAGTGGAATCTTCACTTCTGCTCCTTCAGTAAACTCTTTTAAACACCTCACCTCTACACATTTTAAAGCATGAAAGTAAAACATTTTATGTCTAATGTATCTAACTTATAACTGTTACTGCTATAGCTATCAATCTTATTATCTTCTTATATACGTTTAATTGATATGGTTCTATATTTTGTATTTATGTTTTAAGGGAGGAGGTTAATATGGGCTGTGTCCCGCTCTTTAACCCAGACTATATGTCAAAATCAGTAAATAATAATAATTGTATAATACCACTGAGGCTTATTCCAGTCTGTTGATGTAAATCAACCAATGTCTGTTTTCCAAATCATGAATAATTCTTTCTATGGACTGCAAGAGCGCCCATGATAATGGTCGTACGATAACATACCCTAGAGAGCGCCAACGATAATGGTCGTACGATAACATACCCTAGAGAGCGCCAACGATAATGGTCGTACGATAACATACCCTAGAGAGCGCCAACGATAATGGTCGTACGATAACATACCCTAGAGAGCGCCAACGATAATGGTCGTACAATAACATTCCTTAGAGAGCGCCAACGATAATGGTCGTACAATAACATTCCTTAGAGAGCGCCAACGATAATGGTCGTACAATAACATTCCTTAGAGAGCGCCAACGATAATGGTCGTACAATAACATACCTTAGAGATCGCCTACGATAATGGTCGTACAATAACATCCCTTAGAAATCGCCAACGATAATGGTCGTACAATAACATCCCTTAGAAAGTGCCAACGATAATGGTCGCACAATAACATACCTTAGAGATCGCCTACGATAATGGTCGTACAATAACATACCTTAAAGAGCGCCAACGATAATCGTACAATAACATCCATTTGAGAGCGAAGACGGTGTAAATAATCATATATTCTTCAGTTTAGCCATCTACTATGGTGTTCTATTTGGGCCAAGTTTGCGTCGCGTGGCGACTTTTAGAAACTCGCCACTTGCCACGCGCCGTGGACCTCTCCGGCGCGCGGCGACTGGCGACTTTTGACTTCTGGAATTCTCAGGACTTTTTCTCAAGTGCGCATGCCCGGGGAGCATCAATTATCGGAATATTTTGTTCGAAACATGCTGTCATTTAATTTAATTTTAAATCTCTTCCTCGTGCATAAATATACATAATTTCTAATGAATGAACTCTCCAGCTACATCTGATGCTATGTGACTAATTTTGAAGATGTAAGCTATCTGTAATAATTAATATAGTTGTTTTTTGAAACAAGTTCTTTTTAATGCAATACGCATATAGGGCAATCTAATTTTGTCAAATGTGCAGATATTTTTTTATTAAAATACTCGTTATCCGTTTCTGTGCAGAACTTGCATACTCTCGTTATTATCTGCTGGTATATTTTAAAAATTTAACACCAAGACAACATTTTCAATCGTTTTTTTCATTCGTTTTATATAAGTGCCTATATATATTTATAAAACAGCATATCGTTTTCAATTCAGGATGCTTTGAAATTGTTCCTTATTTAAGATACAATAAAGCAGTCGACGCGGGAATTTTGTTTTATAAGATAAAAGCAACGTCAACTAATATGCTGTATGAAATATTAAGAAAGCGAATAGAGCGTCATCGTCATACTGATTAAAAAAGTAAGAAAAAATGCTAACATTTTCTCTGGATGATTGAATTTCTCTCTTCGTAAGTTTTATGTGAAAAACGAGCGATATATTTGTATAAGATATCCTTTATTGCTGTTTTAATCCATAGAGCGGCTCTTTGTTGGGTTGATATTTCCTGTATCACAAACCCTACAAACTATCAAGACCCTATTTTTAAAGATGAAAAGACGTATTTCTTTCAACAGTTTCCACATTTTTTTTATTTCCTCAAATTCTATGAGATCGCGACTGTGATTTATGATATTGCAACTGCATAATTGATGCTCCTCGGGCATGCGCACTTGAGAAAAAGTCCTGAGAATTCCAGAAGTCAAAAGTCGCCAGTCGCCGCGCGCCATGGTTTGTCCGGCGAGTAGCGCGCGGCGAGTTTTTCCAGGTTAAGAGATAGAGCGAAACTCGCCGTGTTTTACGGCGCGTGGCGACTGGCGAGTTTTTGCAGGTTAAGAGATAGCAGAAAGTCGCCAGTCGCCGCGCGCCGGAGATGTCCACGGCGCGTGGCGAGTGGCGAGTTTCACTACAGTCAAAAGTCGCCAGTCGCCGTGCGCCGTGGTTCATCCGGCGAGTGGCGCGCGGCGAGTTTTCCAGGTTAAAAGATAGAGCGAAACTCGCCGTGTTTTACGGCGGGTGGCGACTGGCGAGTTTTTGCAGGTTAAGAGATAGCAGAAAGTCGCCAGTCGCCGCGCGCCGGAGAGGTCCACGGCGCGTGACGAATGGCGAGTTTCTAAAAGTCGCCACGCGACGCAAACGTGGCACAAATAGAATACCATACTCTACCATATATAAATTCACGGTAGTCATTTACCTGTATAATGGCGGTCGTCGTTATTTGCTGATAGATATTTTGTTGGTTCAGTGGTTCAGATTGATACCGTATTACTTAGTGTTGGGGTCCTTCCCCCCTGCCCCCCTCCCAGGGTTTGTGGCCAGGTCGTTTAGCTATAATTTAACAAAATTGTGATTAAAAACAAAATGTGGGTGGTGGCGTTTAGACTGAAAAAAATAAAACTTTACCTGAATTGAAAGATGCTGTGACTCGCACTAAAATTGGCGTCTCCACACCGTTATACTCAACCTCAGTGTATGCCCCGATTCCCATTGAAAACGAGTCGCTGACGAAATCGGGTGCATAAAAGCCTTCATGTGACCATGCCTGTACCTAAGACATAAAGCAGAACGTATGGAAGAAGAAGAAGAAGAAGAAGAAGAGCGCATGTATGTCCTCACCAACGTTGTATTATCTCCTTCAGTAATAAATTTATCTGACCAATACCATGAGATGTACGATTTTTCTCCAAATGGACATTGGTGTCGCATGTAATGGATACATTAATAAATTCCATAAATTATTTCCGCAGCCCTTATTCAAACAACAGCAAAATCAAACTAGGCAGAATGTTTATTTATGATCGATAGTTCTGGATGTATACATCCACAGATAAACGAGTGTCTTTTGGCGAAACCCAGTATTTTTGTGGATTTAATACCACACTGACCGACGCTGCGACTGTATTATCTGTTTCCATGATTTTCCAAGCCGTTTCCAAGTTTGAGGGACGTTATATGTATCTCCGTGCCGCATAATCTAATGGCTTTATTATGTGAACATCACAAAAATCTCGAACAGATATTATTCATCCCCAGTATGCTAAGAATCATAACTTTCCACACATACACATTGACTGTCATTTCTGCATCAACGTTATTTGATAAGAGCGATATTATCATTACAATATGATATATTTTACACGGCGACATATTTAATATGAGGACTCCTATACTCACCTGTATCTGTACCGTGTTTGATGACTGATTATTTACACCATTCCCCCATGATCCGCCCACAAAGACCGCAAATGCCTCTAGGTGTTGGTTGTTTCCAGTGGCCACCCATATGTAAACGCTTGTTAGACTATAGGAAAAGATCACTCCGCCTCTGTCATGGACTGTAATATGAACAATGGGAAATTTCAGAGTGAAAACCATCTTGTTTGTTTTCAAATTTTCTTTTCATTCATGTTAGAAATTGATTCCAAAAAGGTTTTCATTTTGTCTATCTCTTTTTTAATATTTCCACCACATATTTATATTTACTTAAACATTTTTGCCATTTGTTGTTAGTATTAAAAATCCTTCTAATTATCCAAGTCTTTTTCAAGGCATTCATACAGTTAACAGTTAACTTCTGCTGTTCAAATTCCCCCTTCTTCGAAGTCCCGATTAATTACTTGACGTTTGACATTGTCTGGTTTAATTTTGCAAAGAAAACAGTAAAATAATTTATTATTTACTTTATCCGGATGTGCTATTTGTGGTTTCCGGAGAGACAAAAATAGATGAGTAAGCTTTGATAACGCAAGAAATTTAATTACGGCAACTTTGCCAAAAGAATGTCAGATTCCGATTTCTCCAGATGTTCAGTAGTTGATCTATTTGTTTAATTTTGGAAGGTAATTAATATCGTATAAATCAACTAGATTAAATTCAAATCGAATTCCTAATATAATAAACTCTGCTAGGGTTCCACTCTAACCTGGCCCCTCGCATAATTTCTTCCTAAAATATACGAGACTGCCTATCCAAATAGCTTTTGTCTTGTCTGCAAATATAGAAAGACCAGCCATCATATAACGTGATCAAAGTTTGACGGAGGGAAGCCTCACTCCCGTCGAGAAATACTTTTGTGTCGTGGGCATATTGCCCGATTTTGTATCCTATTTATAATGCCCTTCACATTTTGATTTTGTCTGATTAATATTGCTTGAACTTCAGCCCAAATAATACAAAAGATTGAGAGAGAGAGAGAGAGAGAGAGAAAGAGAGAGAGAGAGACGACCGTCTTGCCTCTATCCTCGATCTACTCTGAAGAACTTCGACATGTGGCCATTTTGTAAACTACAGCACTTTGCATTTTTGCTGAAGCTTTTAATCCATTTTAATATAGAGGGACAGGATCCAAAACAATCTATTGAGAGTCATAAATGATATGTTGAGCAATGGTATCAAAAGCATTTCGAAGTCTATGAGAAGCATTAGGCCAGGAATATTATTTTGTCTAGTTTCGAACAAAATGTATTCTAGGCGTATATTTTCCACAATAAATCTATTCCTTACAAAGCCCTGTATAATATAAGAACCGACTTCATCCTAGTAGAAATGCAGGCCGAAACCGTTTTATATGTGGCATTTATTATTGAAGTGATTCTCCAATTTTTTTTGGCATTCTTCGATCTTTTCCTGGTTTTGGTATGCAAGCTATTAGACCCTGTTTTTGTGTAATCATTGATCGATCTCAAAATAAAACATCCCAAATCCTTCCAGAAAAATTTAAAAAATGAGTTGAGGCACCCGTTTACAAAAATGTATGTCTTCCCCTAACGTTCCATCCCGTTTCTCATATTACATGCACTCGTGCCCAGCGACCTATTGCGACTGCCCCTGGCAAAAAGTGACCTCAGTAAGTGTTAGCCAGTTCATTTGTTTCCTAGATGTATGCATACAGCTAGGAAACAGGATATGTTAATAATATTGATAAAACAAATTCAGAGAATATTTTGAGAACAAAGGAAGGTACAAGTACCATTTTTCGAGTCTTTGGTAAGATTAGTTATTGAGATTTTGAGCCGACAACAACGCTCGATGATGGGCATTGAACAAACAAACGGACAGAAAACAGAGCAACGAAAATAGTAACAGGCCCCACTAACTAATCAGTTCATGTGACCCTGCCACAGGTGCTTTTTCCCCAAGTTTCGTGAAGTTTTGTTGAGGGGACAAGAAGATGTCACAGACAGCCGACTATAAACGAACAAACGGACGGAAAACTGACCAACGAAAATACGGACAGACTCTTTCATGTAAGCAGTTCTTGTGACCCTGCCATCAATTAGTTCTTGGGGCATGCCATAAATGTTTTCCCCCAAGTTTCGTAAAATTTGGTTAAGTAGTTCTCGAGATATTGAGCGGACAACAACACGCCACAGACAGCAGAAATGAAAGAACAGACGAACGGAGAACAGACAAACAATATATATGGGCAGAACCCAAAATCTAATCAGTTCACGAAGCCCTGTCATAAATGATTTTCTTCAAGTTTCGTTAACTTTGGTTGAGTAGTTCGCGAAATATTGAATGGACTGATGGACGAATAATGCGTGATGGACGGACAGACGGACGAACGAAAAACGAACTATGTGTCACCCCAACATTGTTGGGGGAGACATAGCTCTACTGTAAAATCGTCCAATCCCGGAGATTTATTACTTTTAATTTTGTCGACAATGGTTTTCAGTTCGTCATGTGTAATGGGACTTCAATAGAAAGTGAAACTTCGCAGGGGAAGGGGGAGGGGTGAGCAATATTGGGATAGATTTTGTGATTCAGATTCAGATTCATTTATTGACGTAGACATACAATGTCTCTTGTCACATACACAATATTGCATAACAGATGTCAGTGACTCGGTACAACCTTTACATTTGACAAAGCTAAGCATATACTATTAGACGAATTCCAATGTCAGAGAGTACACATAGATAATTACATGTAGGTATTACGTATACATGTGAGGACAAACTGGAAGTCAAAATCATGCCTCAAAACATCTCTTATTTGGAACGCATCATAAGCAAATTTTGCAGCATTTTTTAAAATGCTCGACTGTTTGCAACAAAGTACCTGAACTGCTTTATAAACACATGCACTGTTTTAAAAATTCATCTCTAGCCCCCTTCTCCTTGTATAGTATTTGATAAAAATTATTTTGTTCTTGTAGGAGTGTAACGGTTAACCGTTGTGTAGAGAACAGTTTGAATCCGCAGAGTGATATGAATGGAATGTGGCGAACGACCTTCACACGTATCTTCCGTGGCGAACAAGGCAGTGTATGGAAATGGATTCCACCGTATTTCTCGCTTACCAGAGCAAGATAGGAGTTGCCGTTTACGTGAAATATTCTCTACGGGTTCTAGATTGGGATGCCATTCTAGTTTGTGGACTATGAACTGTAATTTTGCTGTGAGGGACGATAATTCATTGTGGGCGAAACGTCTCCGTTCGTGAGGAAGCCTCCTGTGAGGACTTTTTGGGTGTGGAGAGTGCACACCCTATTTAAGCTCGTGCAGACATTCCAACCGTGTTCAGACCAGAAAGACAGCTCTAACGAAAGCACGCACAGGTACAGCCTGAATTGTTGATTTTGGCACACTTTGCGGCCGGGTCGCAAATGTAATTGTTTTGGCCTGGGAGTCTAAAAGATTGTAGATCCTGTAGCGAGTACAACCTGTGAAGAACACGCAAAACCAATGCGAATTTGTCGGCTTGCATTTTCAGTGTGAGAACGTGTTTGTGCGGTGTACTATAGTCTAGTACAACCTGTGAAAAACACGCAGTACCAATGCGAATTTGGCGGCTTGCATTTTCAGTGTGGAAACGTGTTTGCGCGGTGTACTATAGTATAGGGAACACGACAGAGTGGGAAAACCGACTGGCGTGTTTATTATAGGCTGGGGGTATTCTATAAGACTGTAACATGACATGTATTGCCGCGTAGCACATTCCGGTAATTAACATGATCAGACATCAGTGTAGAATAAGGACATAGGTCATTACCAGTAGATTGTATGATATCGGCACTGTTTTACTGTACAACCCGGGCACTGGGACGTGGGCAGTATTATTTATGTGTCGGTGTTATCGGTCGTGAAGCGGTATATGACGATAAATAGGGATTCCCTCCATCCTCAGAGAATATATGCAACTGTACTATAAATACGGGGATAATAGAGCCAAACCCTCCTACCGTTATTCGACGGCGTATCGTGCAACCCGCAGACGGTCGTATAGACGCTGTACGTGGGCGATAAAGACCACAGATATTACGGCCAGTACAGCAAAGGCAAGATACAGTACAGGCGGGCTTCGTTTTACCGGTGTAAAAGAGAGCACAGATAGTACAGCCAGTACAGCCAAGACAAGATACGGTGCAGGCGGGCTTCGTTTTACCGGTGTAAAAGAGATAACAAAGCTTACAGACTGTACAGTCAACCCAAGACACAGAGTACAGACAGTGGAGAACAGGCAAGGCCAAAGACAAGATACAAGTTACAGACAGTACAGAAAAGATAAGACACAGCACAGACAGACTTCTTCTCCCGAGAAACGTCGATAAACCGTGAAATCTACAGACCTGCGATCGGGTCCCAAAAGGTCGCAGAAGGTCGCAAAAGGTCGTAGAGGATTGCGACCGGGTCGCAGAGGGTCGCCATCGACAGTTTACATACAGAAATGGTGCTATAACGGTACCAGATGAAATAATAGCACACTATATACCCAAGTAGTTGTCCTGACGGCCACGGATGGTGAACTGTACGTGGTTCTTACCTAAGGGGTCGTCGTGAGGTTGTGCAGTTACAGGTCGTGCCTATAGACGGGTCGCAGCAGCCGGAAGGGTTGAGACGCCGTGCTATACTTACCTGTGCGGGAAGCAGACTGGTGAGCTGACAAGTTAGGGTCAGGCTCCGACGACTTGGGGGTAAAGAAGACGACGGGCTGCCACATCCGTGGGGAGGCTCCAACGACTGGGGGTATATATTGAGAGAGCGTTACAGCCGTGACGTTCCAACGACTGGGTGCCATCTCTTGAGAGAGCGTTACAGGCGTAACGTTCCTACGACTTGGGCCGCCCTTATACCCAGAAGAGAAGGGCCAGCAACCAGGCCGCCCTTATCGCATGCCCATGCCAATTTAAAGCACTACATATAACTGTAAAATTATATGCATACACTCTGATATTATTTATATATAACATCAAGCTTATATGCACACACTCTTATTGGTATATAACATCAAGCTTATATATACAAGCTTCCTTATATGAGGTGCATATAACATCAAGTTTATTTGCATACACTCTCCCAGTGTCTGTACATATATGTAAATATCATTCCACTGCATAACGTTACATCTCCTTAGCCATTCTAAGCCACGCGGTATAACGTTACATCTCCTTAGACATTCTGTCTAAGCCACGCGGTTCTACGCTATTATCTGTAATCGCGTATACTATTTGTGCAGAATATACCATAATAGACCTTTACATTAGCGTCAGTCATCCTTGTAGGGTTGTGATCATCTCTTCGATCCCCGGATCTTTACTAGTGAAGGGGCTAACTACGGTGACGGCCAGAATGCCAGTGGGCAATCCCGGTTATTGATTCGTTTTCTCGTAAACACCACGACTGGTCCTGCTCGTACACGTTACACGTAGAAACCTGGTGGCAGCGGTGGGATCTGGCCTGATCTACAACAGAAGAGAACAACCGACTACTAGAGATGACCGACAACGACGTGCCGACAACGGCATTAACCATGAGTTCCCGAGCGACACCCCCGAGACGTCCGGACCTGACGGGTCTACGGGCTATCCTGCAGAGAAGGGAGCGATCGACGATGGGGTCACCTGTTTCAGCGACTTTGAGGACGACAGAAGATGTGAGTCCTGTGGAAGCACCGCTTGACCTGTCAACGCCCGCCATCGTCGAGATCGAGACTCCGTCGATTATCCGAACGCTACTAGAGGGCCTCAAGATCTTACAGGCAGAGATGCGGACGATGCGGGCGACCTTCAATCAGACGACGATGGGAGCCCCAGCGCACACGTCCACTCCCAGGGCCGAAGAGGGTACTACCAGAACCCCCATAGACCAGCCTGTACGGGAACAGACGATTTGCGACCGGGTCGCAGAAGGGTGCCATTCAGCGGCTGATACCAGTGGGGAGGCCACAGTGAAGACCATCGCTGCTTCCCATAAGATGTTGGTTAAGGCTTCGACCTATGATGGGAGTACGCCCTGCAGAGATCACCTGGTACATTTTGAGCATTGCGCAGCCTTGAACAGGTGGACGCCAGAAGAGAAGGGACAGCACTTGGCCGTATCCCTGCGGGGGCCAGCGCAACAGGTCCTCTCTAGTCTGAAGATGAAACCAGGGGAGGCAAACTTCATTTGCCTACGTGATGCCTTGGAGAGACGCTTCGCACCCCCTAACCAAACGGAGCTGTATAAATCCAAGCTTAGGTCAAGGCGACGACAGAGGGGAGAAGGTCTACCTGAACTGGGCCAAGCTCTGGTGAGCCTCGGCCAGATGGCTTATCCAGGCGCGGGCGATGAGGTCCAAGACACCCTGGCCCGTGACCAATTCTTCGAGGCAATTGGAGAAGACCTATGGTTTAAAGTCTGGCAGTGCCGCCCGAAGTCCCTAGACGAGACTGTACATGCAGCAGTGGAAGTAGAGGCCTTCCAAGACGCTCAGCGTCGACGTCCCGACCCCACGGCAAGAGCCGCGGCAGGAGAAGACATCCCGGCTGACGTTCCTGAGGATGATGAGGACGCGCAGGCCCGACTTCGAGCAGAGATTGCTACCCTGATGGAAGAATTTAAGAGGCGCTTCCCGGGACGGGGACGCTCAAGTTCAAGGCGGGGGCAGAGGGCGGGACGACAACCGCGACGGGGATGTTGGAGGTGCGGAGAAGACGGCCATATACCTACCCGCGTCCATCGGGCCGGTGAAAGTGATGTGCTGTGTGGACTCCGGAGCATATATCTCCTTGATCAGCCGCCGGATATGGGAACAGCTTGACCCAGATGTTAAACCAGTCCTTCGGGACTCCCGGTACCAGTCCATCAAGGTGGCTGACGGTTCTCATATGCCTTTGCTCGGAGAGGGAGACTTCAGGATATCGATCCGAGGGACGGTGTGGAAGCACACGCTGGTTGTTGGGGATTTGTCCATAGACGCCATCTTGGGATACGACTTCCTGTATCGCCACGGCTGTATACTTGACGCAAGAGGTCATCGATTGAAGCTGGGAGGCAAGTACCTGCAATGCGAGGTTGTAGGAAGTTTCGATTGTTATCGTTTGGCCCTGGCTGAGACCATCACCATACCGCCTAGAACCCAGATGCTTGCCCCGGCCAGGGCGGAAGACGCACCGCCGGGGGAAATTGGACTAGTAGAGGGGGAGCTCGCATTTACCGAGAAGACCGGCCTAGTCCTGGCGAGAACACTCTCTCGAGTTGCATCTGATGGGAGTGTGCCTATTCGTATGCTAAACGCTTCCGACGAGTCCACAGTCATCCATGCTGGTTCCTTCTGTGGTAGTATGTCCACACTAGGTGATGGTCCGGAAGAGCCTACAGAGCCGAGGGCGCGGACGACGACCCTGCCGGCATATATGCAGCCTCTGTTGGAGAAGTCCAAGGACGGCCTGAGTGCAGCCCAGCTGAGGGAAGTTGAACGAATGCTGAGTAGACACGTTGGTTTGTTTGCTGCCGATGATGATGACCTTGGGCGTACCACCAGGGTGCAACACCAAATAAAGACGGGGAGTGCACCCCGATCCGTAGTCCACCTAGAAGACCGCCTCTTCATGCCCGATGGAAGATCGACAAACAGGTTGACGAGATGTTACGACGAGGTGTGGTCGAGCCCTCCGAGGGACCGTGATCGGCCCCTGTCGTCCTGGTGAAGAAGAAGGACGGTAAATCTCGATTCTGCGTCGATTATCGGGCCCTGAATGACGTCACAGAGAAAGACGCATATCCTCTGCCGAGGATCGATGACAGTCTTGACGCACTGAACGGGGCACAGTGGTGGTCTACCCTCGACTTGATGTCCGGATACTGGCAAGTTGAATTGTCGCCTGAGGATCGATGCAAGTCCGCGTTTGCTACCCGGAAAGGCCTGTACCAGTTCCGCGTTATGCCGTTCGGGCTGTGCAACGCCCCTGGAACCTTTGAACGCCTGATGGAAGCAGTATTGGCCGGTCTGCACTACGAGACGTGCCTCATTTACCTCGACGATATCATCGTGTTCGGAAAGACGTTTACCGAGGTGCTGGCCAACTTGGAGGTGGTGTTCCAGAGACTACAGCTTCACGGGCTTAAGTTGAAACCCTCCAAGTGTGTCATTGGCGCCCGGAAAGTCACCTACCTGGGACACGTCGTGTCCGGCGCTGGTATCGAGACGGAACCGGAGAAAGTCCAGGCTGTGAGAGACTGGCCCACCCCAGTCTCCCAGACCGAGGTACGGAGTTTCCTCGGATTGTGTAGCTATTATCGGAGGTTCGTCCAAGACTTTGCAACCGTGGCAGCGTCCCTGCATCAACTTACCCAGAAGGAGAAGAGCTTCGTGTGGACCGACGATTGTCAGATCGCATTTGAGACCCTGAAGGAGAAGATGATGGCGGCGCCCATCCTAGCCATGCCTGACATGTCCAAACCGTTTATCCTGGACACGGATGCCAGCGGCTGGGGCATCGGAGCCGTTCTGTCCCAAGAGATCGACGGACAGGAAAGAGTGGTGGCCTATGGCAGCAGGGTACTCACCAAGGCTGAGAAGGCCTACTGCGTGACCAGGCGCGAACTCCTGGCGGTGGTCCACTTCGTTAAGTCGTTTCGGCACTACCTCTACGGGAAGAAGTTCCTACTGCACACCGACCACGGGTCCTTGAGGTGGCTCATGAGATTCAAAGAGCCGGAGGGCCAACTCGCAAGGTGGATCCAAGCTCTGTCGACCTATCAATTCGACATCGTCCACCGACCAGGCCGTAAGCATCAGAATGCTGACGCGATGAGCAGACATCCGTGCAAGCAGTGTGGTCGTTCCTCCGAGACCGAAGACGGAGAAACTGCGGCGGCCCGAGCTGTGACCATATCTCCACCCAACGAGGACTTTGCAGCGGCCCAGGCTGCAGACCCCGAGCTACTTCCGGTGATTGAGTGGGTAAAGGCTGGTACCAGACCTCGGTGGGACCTAGTCTGTCAACACAGCGGGGTGACGAAGGCGCTGTGGGGAGCCTACGACGCCTTGGCCCTGGAAGGGGGCCCCCTGGTGCGACGCTGGTATGACGTGCGAGGTCGGGAGAAGGCTAAGTTACTGGTGGTCCCGAGGGCCCTTCAAAAGAGGATACTTAAGGAATGTCATGACAGCCCGACTGGAGGACACCTAGGGGTGTTCAAGACGTTGAAGAAGGTGCGACAAGCGTACACCTGGGTTGGCCTTCAGCGTGACGTTCGGCAAGTGGTGCCGGAGCTGCGACACGTGCAGTCGGAGGAAGCAGGCCGGGAAGAAACCCCGTGGACAGCACCGCGGGATGATGACGGGATGCCCCGGAGAACGTATCGCCGTGGACTTGATGGGTCCTCTCTCCCTGACGGCGAGAGGAAATCTGCATATTGTGGTCATCTGTGACTATTTCACGAAGTGGGTGGAGGCTGCTGCACTTCCGGACCAAGAAGCGGAGACAGTGGCCCAGGCTGTGATTGACTTGTACGTCAGCCGGTTCGGTGTCCCCTCCCTGATACACTCGGACCAGGGGCGGAACTTTGAGAGCAAAGTGTTCGAGCGGATGTCCCGGATCCTCGGCATGAAGAAGACGCGGACGACGGCGTACCATCCGCAGTCTAACGGCCAAGTTGAGAGGTTCAACAGGACTCTGGGTCAGATGCTTCATGCTAGTCCTGCCCGCCACCCCGACGATTGGGATGTCTATATTCCACTGACGCTGATGGCGT
>JAVTVY010000070.1:0-34119 GCA_036873755.1 Hanleya hanleyi
ACTATTTTTGAAATCAATCAATATTTTGCTGAAAATGGCATATAAATCTGACCAAGTGCAAAATACGGCTCTCAGAGGGTTAAACTTCTGAAACTATTGTCATACTGGGCTACCCAATGATACTATCTAATTTAAAACAGACCAGAAAGTGATTCTCTAACTTACGCCATATGGATCTGTTTTTAGTGAGATTGTAGAATGACCGATCAGATTGTAGAATGACCGATCATTGACTGAACATTCCTTAGTATACCAGTAAACATGGAAACTGGGATTGTAAGATTATTTTCGATTACTTTTCAGTTTGTTCTTTGGTACTTTTATTCCGGCTTCGTCCGTTTTGGTTTATTGGACTCTTCACTGATAATATTCGTCCAATAACTCAAATCCACTTCAGTTGATTTATTGAATACAGGTCAAGTCGTCCACTGACCAAGTCGTCCAAAGATTATTCGCCCAAAGGTTGAGACTATTCGTCCAAATGTCCACAACAGGCGCATGTACTTCGCTAATCTCCTCGTCATCTGTCAGTTCGACGGCTGGTGAACTGCAGTCACGGTATCGCCAGGGGAGGAGTTCATCTTCCCTTGTCACCATCTGCCTATTAATGGTCGATACTTGGTGTAAGAACGCATTGTTGAAGCTTTTGTTGAGGCTTTTGTGCAGCTGAAAAGGGTCACGTCTAGATGCATTGTTGAGCTCAGACAGGCTATTGTAGGCTTTGTCTTGTGCGTTCTTACACCAAGTATAAACCCTATTAATCATGAATTGGCCAGACCTGCTGGACTTCCACCAGAAAGTTTGATCCTCACAACAGAAGATAAATATTGACAGGCTTACACGAATATTCACATTTTCACTGAGACATAAAAAGAGGAAATTATTCAACGACATTCCCATACAGATACCCATCTGAAATGCTGTATTTATGGTATCAGAAATTATATTTATCATTGCTTGATAACGGCAGTGTATTGTTCAATGAATTTTAAAACCAAAATACTGTAACGGAATACTTGTCAGGGCTATTAATGTAGCGGAATTGTCGTCAGGGCTACTATTAGCACTGGTACGGTAGAGTAATAATTGAAGGTAGCGCTCGCCAACTTTAGTGAACCACAGACAGAAACAAAGGGAAGGAAGCAATGTGGTTGTAAGTGTATATCGTGTTCAATAGTTGAGCAACAGAGATGAATAATACAGTACAGGGTATATAACTCTCGGTGACAAATAACATCAATTTTATCATTTCAGTATAACCCTCTGTATGCAGTACAATAACCACTCGTCAATGACTACATACATGACATAAACAGCTGTACAAATTGCTACAATTTATATATGATGATAATGCTAACATAACAACCTGAAAAAAATTGTGATAGCTCTGGTAAATACCTGATATGATAGAGTATCGTGGTCAAATTTTCCTTTTAAGTCTTAAGAGGAAAGTCTTAACACGACTTCCCAAATATAGTCATTGCCGTGACAAATTATATCTACGCCAAAAGCGGAAGTACACAAAAGTTATAGAACCGGCTAGTCTGGAACGTACGGAACCGTGGAGGGGACATCGTTAATATTATTTAAATTTCCCCGGAGATAATATCCCCCGAGATAATATCTGGTGGAATATTCGCCATTGGTCAATTATCTCGGGGGAAAAATAATTTACCCCGAGATAATTGTCTAGGAGGAAATTCGACATTGGTCCATTATATTGGGGGAAATTAAATTTCCCCGAGATAATATCTCCGAAGATAATTATCTAGCGGGAAATTCGCCATTGGTCATTTACCCCGAGATAATTGACCAATGAAAGAATACGCATATATTCTGTATCACTCTATCAATCTTTTCTGTGTTGTAAGGAGATGAATCGATCAGAGTGGGATTCAATACTTGGTTTATATTTTGATCTGGGATTACGGATAGATTTACTGTCTTGGCACATGAACTTCGACTAATATCGAGTATCAGGCAGTTGAAGAGGATATGGAAACGTCTACAAGTGAGACGCCGACAATACGATAGCATGGCTGGTGTACTGTGGTACACTCAGAACCAGTTACGGACATCTGAACATCTATACATGGATATCACATGATGAATCTAAGATGTCAAAGAGACCTAGCTATGGAGTATGTACGATTGATCCTTCAACTAAACAGCAATCCGACAATACGATAACATGGCTGATGTACTATGGTACACTCAGAACCAGTTATGGACATCTGAACATCTATACATGGATATCATATGATGAATCTAAGATGTCAAAGAGACCTAGCTATGGAGTATGTACGATTGATCCGTCAACTAATCAGCAATCCGACAATACGATAACATGGCTGATTTACTGTGGTACACCCAGAACCAGTTATGGACATCTGAACATCTATACATGGATATCACATGATGAACCTAAGATATCAAAGAGGCCTAGCTATGGACCATGTACGATTGATCCTTCAACTAATCAGCAATCTGACAATACGATAACATGGCTGATGTACTATGGTACACTCAGAACCAGCTATGGACATCTGAACATCTATACATGGATATCGCATGATGAATCTAAGATATCAAAGGGGCCTAGCTATGGAGTATGTACGATTGATCCTTCAACTAATCAGCAATCCGACAATACGATAACATGGCTGATGTACTGTGGTACACTCAGAACCAGTTATGGACATCTGAACATCTATACATGGATATGACATGATGAATATAAGATATCAAAGAGGCCTAGCTATGGAGTATGTACGATTGATCCTTCAACTAATCAGCAATCCGACAATACGATAACATGGCTGATGTACTATGGTACACTCAGAACCAGTTATGGACATCTGAACATCTATACATGGATATCACATGATGAATCTAAGATGTCAAAGAGACCTAGCTATGGAGCATGTACGATTGATCCTTCAACTAATCACATGATCAATCTAAGATATCAAAGAGACCTAGCTATGGACCATGTACGATTGATCCTTCAACTAAACAGCAATCCGACAATACGATAACATGGCTGATGTACTATGGTACACTCAGAACCAGCTATGGACATCTGAACATCTATACATGGATATCGCATGATGAATCTAAGATGTCAAAGAGACCTAGCTATGGGCCATGTACGATTGATCCTTCAACTAATCAGCAATCCAAAGACTATTGTCTCATACTTCATGGAGGCAGTACAGAGAGAGGCTGATTGTCCAAGTGTCGTTAAAAACTTCATTTACAAATGCATCTGAGACGTAATGATGGTCAAATACATTAACGGACATTTATCGACTTTTTTACTACTACTTTCTCGTTTTTAATTTTTCTCTTGTTTAAATTCACTCTTCATTTTTTTTTCAAACAGAATGGGCTGGATACCGTGGCCGATGTATGGAACGAGCACACCATCCGTCTCTCCAAAAATCAACAGGTGTCAAGTGACATCTATGATGTACCTGGTACCAGATCTTTGGGGAGCAGAAAATCAGATCTATTCTGTCCATCAGAGGGAGAGTCATCTTTGCAATCGATACGTGGAGTTCCGATCTACAACCTCATATGAGGAAGATATCTATGATGTGTTCACTGATGTTATGAGAAGGGACAGAATAGATCAACCTTCCAGAGTAAAAGAGACAGTGAATATTTTCGCCGTGCAAATTACACTATTGCGGACATGAGCCTCGTTAATTACATGTTGTGAAAAAGTATGCACATAAGGCTGGAACGAATAGCAGACTATCGACAATGTACAAAAGAATAATATTAAATAAAAGAACGATCTTATCATCCGAAATTGTGTATTTTCATAGTGCTATTTGCAACATAAGCAAAACTCCCACGTTTTGTAACTACCGATTTATCATTGGACAGCGGCTAAAAAGTAGACAAACCCTTAGAATAGATGCAGCATTTAGGTAGGCAGAATTTTAGGGTCACTTTGAGAATAATGATATTTTCTGACAAAACAATTTCTGCTATTATGTATGGTGGTGTAAATATCCGCGGTGATGCATGGTGGTGTAAGTATCCGCGGTGATGATATTCGTGATGGTGTATGTGTCCGCAATATTGCCTTTCTACACAAATTGATGGTTGCTGTAAGAAATGAGTAGAGGGAAAATGAGAGGAGGGAGAGTAATAATACAAGGCTATTTGGCTGCCATTTGACCTTTGTGGCGGGGTCAAAAGTTATTGAGTGAACTTTCGAAGGTGACCCCTGTTGACTTTCAGTGCGGTGATGTGGTCACTTCCGCCGATAAAAAGTAGTCCTCAGTCACTCCAATGGACCTATGGCCGCAAATTTCAGCATGACGTCACAGGTGCTTTTCGGGATCGCAGGATCCTGAAATGAGGTGGAGATTTTTGGGATTAGGTGGACCTTCCTTGGTCCCAATGGATCATACGTGAAGTCTTCGTGGTGTAGAGTCCGACTAGGATGTTTTATTGGAAGTATCGTCAATCTGTGCGTGCGCAGTAAGAGAGTAGTAGAAAAAAGGGCGTTTGGGGATAGAGACGGACCATTCCTGGTCCAAATGAACGGAGTGGGGCCTCATTTTAAAGCGAAAGATTGCAGTTTTGAAGGTGTTCATGTGGTAGTAGTAGAGAAAGGGGACAGGCGCGGTCTGGCTATCTGGTAGTGTTATCTCCCTGTGTGTATGTGTTTGTGTGAGTGAGCGAGTGCGTGACTGAGTTAGGAGTGACTGAATGACTGGGTGAGTGAATTCATCGAGTGACTGAGTGATCGTGTAAGGTTGTTTGTGAACCATCAGTTCAGTCTCCGTGCGTATTTGAGTTGAAGTGCTGGTGGGACTGTCGACGGTGGTGGTGGTATTGGTTATAGAGTTTGCGGTGGTGGTGGTGGCGACTTTGCTGAACGCCCGTCTTATCCCGCAAATGCTGGGAAGTACGACCCCCTGCGTCTTCTATAACTAGTCCCTTACGTCTAAAGTAGACAGATGAGAGAACAACCACAACAAAGTTTGTGTGTTACACATTTTATCCCCCCCCCCCATCACAACACACTCACGCGGGAGAGCCGCTACGGGTATGGGTATGTGTATCAGGCGCATCGTCGGTTACTCTTGTCCAATCAGAAGCCACATTTGGAGTTGCGTCTATCTTTGGCCGCGTTCGCTCTTGTCCGTTAGCCGTATCTTCGGCTGTTCTAGTCCGATTAGATGCCGCCATTTGGTGTTGTGTCAATCTTCGGCCATGTTCGCTCTTGTCTGTTTGTCCTACGCGTCTTAGGGCCGTCAAAGATGCTATAACGCCAACAGCTACGCATTTTGACCGCAATTTTCAGGGTCTCGATGGGTGGTGACCCCATATTTACTTCCAAATGACGCTTGGTCTTCAAAGTGGTCCCTATGCTTGGGGTCGCCTTTTATTTCAAGCGGCAGCAGGCTATACTGTTCACAGATAACCATGCTGTTTTTTCTAATTTGGGACGCATTTGGATATACGCCTGTTTTCAGGCCCATCTAGGCTTTAAAACATTTGGTCAAAATATGCAAACAGCTGTTCCAGGACATGTGGTCGTCGCAGTATCCTGAACTGCCCGAAGACGCTTAGGACAAAGGAAGAAAACCGAACAGGGTCGAAGATTATCAGCATCAGCATCGCCACTACCACCAAAACCGCTACCACTACCGTCGACACCAACTCTTCCACTACCACCTCCTCACACATGCACACACGCACACATATACACTATCAGATAGCAAAACCGGGGGCGGTCCATCCACTCCCCAAACACGCCCTGCCGTTTATCTACTATCCTCGAGTACGCATGCATGTATCCCCCAGGTTTGACTCTACTCGATAAGAGATTCAAGACGATACCCGGCACGGACCATTCGGATCAGGTATGGTCGTCTTCTACACCAAAACGTCCACACAAATGCCCTGTTTCTACTACTCTATGACTGCTCATGCGCGGATTGACGACACTTGCCCCTAGAATTCACCCCAGTCTGACCCCACCCCACGAGCGCTCAAAATGAGATCATACACGACCCATCTGGACCGCGGATGACCCACCTGTATCCCAAAACAAACCACTCGAATTCCCTGTTTCTATATAACTCCAAGGCTTCGCATTCGCAGATTGATGGCTTTTCCACTAAAAACCACAATAGTCGGACTCTACACCACGAGCGCTTCAATATTATACCCAAACACTGCCCATTTGGACCGAGAATAGTCCAACCCATGCATGATTGCCCAGTGCGAACATTCCCAAGGATTCTTGGACATTCCCGGAGATTACCGGATAATCGGAAGCCACCTATCTCACAATGCACCTGCGACTGCAAATCATTGAAGTGACTGTGGTGAAACTGTCATTGACTTTGGGGAGTAAATTAACGTGCCTGGGAGTGCTCTCAATGACCTTTGACCTCCGCAACAACCTGCTCCAATGGTCCCAGGTCAATTGAAATTCAAATCAACTTTTATTACTACTGGGATGAGTCAAAATGAGGAGGAATCCAACTGAACAATCAAAATACACCATTAGTCCATCATGTTCTATAATTTGTAAAGGGTGGCCTGTCATATTTGATTACACGATTCTTGAGTTAATATCATGTTATAATTCTAGTCCCGCGAGTCCTCACTACGGATAGCCTTCCCCGTATGATTTCTGTGTCTGATCTCCCTGCCAGTCACCATTAACTGCTTCCATCAAATGACGGCGCTAAACTGCACAGATTAGTCTCGGTAATAGTACTGAACTACCCCACGTATATGACATGTACTGAGTGATAACTGTGTGTAAAAACGCGAGAAACTGGTGAACTATCTTTTAACAATCAACTGTGAAACGAAGCAGTATGAGTTGTCTCTCTCACTGGGTAAAATGTACTGGTTTCCAAAAATGCGGATTCTTGGCGGAAACCAGTTGGAAACTGTAACACCCCATTTCCAGCCTGTTTCCGCGATGCGGATACCAGTGGAAACAGGTGTTTTTGTTTCCGCCAAGAATCCGGTGCACGGAAACTGGACAGAAACCTGTTGTTAAATTTCCGCCCAGATTACGCTTCAGCGGAAACGGGTGGGAAACTGATGTTAGTTTCCGCACTGTTTCCAATGCATCGGAAATGGACTGAAAACTGGTACTGAAGTTTCCGACCTGTTTCCGCTCGAGCAGAAACGGCTCGGAAACCAACGCGAGTTTCCCCCATGTTTCCAATCCAGCGGAAATAGACTGGAAACTGCTATTCAAGTTTCCAGCCGGTTTCCGCTTGAGCAGAAACAGATCGGAAACTTACCTAGGTTTCTGCCAAGATTCCGGTACATGGAAACTGGACAAAAACCTGTTGTTAAATTTCCGCCCAGATTCCGCTCCAGCGGAAACTGGTCAGAAACTGATGTCAGTTTAATTTCCGCTCTGTTTCCAATGCAGCAAAAATGGACTGGAAACTGGTATTGAAGTTTCCGACCTGCTTGTGAAACGGCTCGGATACCAACGCGAGTTTCCGCTCTGTTTCAAATCCAGCGGAAATGGACCGGAAACTTCTATCAAGTTTCTAGCCTGTTTCCGGTTGCGCAGAAACAGGTCGGAAACTGACATAGGTTTCCGCTAAGATTCCGGTGCACGGAGACTGGACGGAAAGCTGTCCTTAAATTTCTGCCCAGATTACGCTTCAGCGGAAACGGGTGTGAAAATGATGTTAGTTTCCGCTCTGTTTCCTATGCATCGGAAATGGACTGAAAAATGGTACTGAAGTTTCCGACCTGTTTCCGCTCGAGCAGAAACAGCTCGGAAACCAACGCGAGTTCCCCCCATGTTTCCAATCCAGCGGAAATAGACTGGAAACTGCTATTCAAGTTTTCAGCCGGTTTCCGCTTGAGCAGAAACAGATCGAAAACTGACCTAGGTTTACGCCAAGATTCCTGTACATGGAAACTGGACAAAAACCTGTTGTTAAATTTCCGCCCAGATTCCGCTCCAGCGGAAACTGGTCAGAAACTAATGTCAGTTTCCGCTCTGTTTCAAATGCACCGGAAATTGACTGGAAACTGGTATTGAAGTTTCGGACCTGCTTGTGAAACGGCTCGGATACCAACGCGAGTTTCCGCTCTGTTTCAAGTCCAGCGGAAATGGACCAAAAACTGCTATTAAGTTTCTAGCCTGTTTCCGGTTGCGCAGAAACAGGTCGGAAACCGACATAGGTTTCCGCTAAGATTCCGGTGCACGGAGACTAGACGGAAAGCTGTCCTTAAATTTCCGCCCAGATTACGCTTCAGCGGAAACGGGTGGGAAACTGATGTTAGTTTCCGCTCTGTTTCCAATGCATCGGAAATGGACTGAAAACTGGTACTGAAGTTTCCGACCTGTTTCCGCTCGAGCAGAAACAGCTCGGAAACCAACGCGAGTTTCCCCTATGTTTCCAATCCAGCGGAAATAGACTGGAAACTGCTATTCAAATTTCCAGCCGGTTTCCGCTTGAGCAGAAACAGATCGGAAACTGACCTAGGTTTCCGCCAAGATTCCGGTACATGGAAACTGGACAAAAACCTGTTGTTAAATTTCCGCCCAGATTCCGTTTCAGCGGAAACTGGTCAGAAACTGATATCAGTTTCCGCTCTGTTTCCAATGCAGCGGAAATGGACTGGAAACTGGTATTGAAGTTTCCGACCTGCTTGTGAAACGGCTCGGATACCAACGAGAGTTTCCGCTCTGTTTGAAATCAAGCGGAAATGGACCGGAAACTGCTATTAAGTTTCTAGCCTGTTTCCGGTTGCGCAGAAACAGGTCGGAAACTGACATAGGTTTCCGCTAAGATTCCGGTGCACGGAGACTGGACGGAAAGCAGTCCTTAAATTTCCGCCCAGTTTCCGTTCTGTTTGCAATCCAGCGGAAATGGACTGGAAACTGGTACTGAAATTTCCAACCCGTTTTCGCCCAGCGGAATCTGGTCAGAAACTGATGTCAGTTTCCGCTCTGTTTGCAATCCAGTGGAAATGGACTGAAAACTGGTACTGAAGTTTCCAACCTGTTTCCTCTCCAACAGATACAGCTCGGAAACCGACGCAAGTTTCCGCTCTGTTTCCAATCCAGCGGAAATGGACTGGATACTGCTATTCAAGTTTTCCAACCTGTTTCCGCTTAAAGCAGAAACAGGTCGGAAATTGACTCAGGTTTCCGCCAACATTCCGGTGCATGGAAACTGGACAGAAACCTGTCGTTAAAATTCTGCCCAGATTCCGCTCCAGTGGAAACTGGTCAGAAACTGATGTCACCCTTTTCTGTCAACTTCGCTGTCATAAGGCCGCTGTTAGTTGTTTAGCGTGAAATATGCAGGATTTCTTTATTATTTTTGGGAAAATCTTGCAATTTCTTAAGTTTTGCATATCATACACTTGTTACATGATAATTAATAATAAATAATTATCGCATCTAGCATGTATGTTTTTGGCAAGCAAGATCATGCTAAACAACTAAGATCTGATGATAATTAATTATCATCAGATCTTAGTTGTTTAGCATGTCCCTTATAAAAAAAACCGTGGTTTACCATACATTACCATAGGGTAAAGTATGGTAATGCATGGTAAACCACGGTTCTGCGTGGTAATGTATGGTAAATCCGAGGTAAAAGATTGTATGATAAAGTTTACTGTGGTTTACCATACAACGAGCCGTGGTGAACCACGGTATTCCAGGCTGAACCATGAACATCCATGGTAACTTATGGTGAATCCATGGCAAAAAGATTGTATGGTAAAGTTTACCGTGGTTTACCATACAATGAACCGTGGTGAACCACGGTATTCCAGGCTGCACCATGAAAATCCATGGTAATAAAATATGGTCAATTTTACCATGGTTTACCATACAACGAACCGTGGTCAACTATGATGTTCAATGGTAAACCGTGAAACTGCATTGTTCGAATCCGTGGTAACAAAGTATAATAGTAAATCAAACATCAGACGAACCGTGGTAATTCAGGTTCACAATACCCAGCCATTTAGTGTCACATGTATGTACCATGAATACACTTTTCTGACACAATTTGTGTTTCTTTGAAATGTTCCCTAAAAGTTTATTTTTGTAGAAAACAAGAGTTTCTTACAATAATAAAGTTTTATTTCATAATTTATTACTTTCGAAATATCACACAAAATTGCCAAACTATAGGTTTGCATACATATTCCATTACAAATAATGGCTCACATATCCATATATCCACACAGTAAAACCACTGACAAAACGTAGGTTTTTTTCCTACGATGCATTGACTGTAAAAACTTCCTGTTGAGTTCACACCTTAATCACACTAGCTCGCGCTAGCAGACAATGACACAGTTCGATAAGCCATGAAGATACTTCATATGTACCGGTACATCCGACTTAATCGTGGATAAAACAACATGGTGCCATTGCCATTGATTGCTGTTTCAAATGCACATCAACAATGCAAGGCACGTCGTGAGCATGCATGCGACGTTCGTAAGTCTTTGTTATATTCTCCGTTTCAGAACCACATCTAGGCACTTTAATAAAATACACCATTTACACCTCTGCTTGGAGACTGTCATTGTAAAGATCATAACTTGCCTTTTCTTACGGCTGAAAAAGGACTTTTTGTTTGGTTAGTAATCATGCATTCAGATAAATGCTATATATGCCGATCGTATACAGCTCATAATGTGATGAATTATATAGTTTCAATCAAAAATAAAACAACAATCTATTAAATAACCGATATATTCATACATATGACAATACTCGCTCTCATACACCACCGCTAGGCCGTAAATTATAAAGAAGAGTTGTCTTTCTTATTTGGCCCATAGATGGCACGCTCATCGTGACGGAAACGATACTAAAATGTCGGGCAGTTGTATGCCTGTGTACTGTTGTTTGTGTGAGAAAATTGGCGTTGTTTTGACCCTTCACTGTAACCCAGCTGGTCTACTGTGTGGTCAAGCAAAGTTGATCGTTTGATCGACTAAACTGAGTAGCTCAACAATGAATATGTGTGCAGGGCATCGCAAATCCATGAAGTGTGTAACTTTCCTTGTTGTTGGCATGCATGTTCATCATGTTGTGTTACTCGTCGAGCGGACCGGGGGTGGCGGATTATGGAAATGCCGCAAACCTTGATGTTTTATTTCACTGCTGCATGTTTGTTTGGCTTTAACCACCCATGGTTGGACAACGATATCAACCAGATGTCCAGGGTATTTAAATATTCAACGAACGAACGATGAGACAGCATTTATCCACCGATCCAACAAATCTACGACTTCTCAACAACAACAACAATGATATGAACAACGAAACCTGGGGCATTGACACGGTGTGTCAATTCAACTGGCCAATGAAGAATGGCGAAGTCCAGAAAGTTGCAGCCCGAGTTTTGAGATTTAGCAGTGAGTATTTATTTTGTCTGTCTATGTAATTGTTTTATGATAAGAATTATTATTAAACAAAAACTTGCTTAGTCAACATTTTTTTATTGTGCACAAACCCGGCATTGGCAAAGGTTGTGTTTATAAGTGAAACTTAATTGCGAAAGATTTATCTTAAGCACCAAAAATTTGCAACCATAGAGGTTATAATATGGTTCTATGATATCGACAACTTCTAAAAAATGAAAATTATATGTTAGTAAAAACATTTTGTATCTCTGATTGTTTGACTAATTGTTTGACTGAAACTTGCAGAATAATAATTATCAAGTTTTGAAAATGATAATATAGTGGTTGCACCACTTTATAACGAGAAAATCAGCATGCATAACATTGGTAAAAAGACATGAACAGAGAGTATTGATGTCACAAATATATTTTTTTTTATTAGATAACAGGCCAGAGTTGAAAAACGTACATGACCAACTATTGGATGGAGAAGACCTGGAGACTATCTTGGAAGGCTTAGAGAATCTTGGGCGTGGCCAAAGAGGAAAGCGACCCGCGAAACGTAGAGAATCTTTCAGCTCTGTCGACGAGGTAATTCTATTGTCAGTAATAATTTGGCATGATCAAGGCTCACGAAACCCAGTCGCTTCTTTTATGATAGTTTGCTTACACGTATACATGTACATGTAACCTTTATGCATTTTAAGTAGGCCTAGTTCATATCATAGAAAATCGGATTCCCAGTCCGAGTTCATTAATAGTACATGTATAGCGATGCGGATACCAGTGGAAACAGGTGTTTTTGTTTCCGCCAAGAATCCGGTGCACGGAAACTGGACAGAAACCTGTTGTTAAATTTCCGCCCAGATTACGCTTCAGCGGAAACGGGTGGGAAACTGATGTTAGTTTCCGCACTGTTTCCAATGCATCGGAAATGGACTGAAAACTGGTACTGAAGTTTCCGACCTGTTTCCGCTCGAGCAGAAACGGCTCGGAAACCAACGCGAGTTTCCCCCATGTTTCCAATCCAGCGGAAATAGACTGGAAACTGCTATTCAAGTTTCCAGCCGGTTTCCGCTTGAGCAGAAACAGATCGGAAACTTACCTAGGTTTCTGCCAAGATTCCGGTACATGGAAACTGGACAAAAACCTGTTGTTAAATTTCCGCCCAGATTCCGCTCCAGCGGAAACTGGTCAGAAACTGATGTCAGTTTAATTTCCGCTCTGTTTCCAATGCAGCAAAAATGGACTGGAAACTGGTATTGAAGTTTCCGACCTGCTTGTGAAACGGCTCGGATACCAACGCGAGTTTCCGCTCTGTTTCAAATCCAGCGGAAATGGACCGGAAACTTCTATCAAGTTTCTAGCCTGTTTCCGGTTGCGCAGAAACAGGTCGGAAACTGACATAGGTTTCCGCTAAGATTCCGGTGCACGGAGACTGGACGGAAAGCTGTCCTTAAATTTCTGCCCAGATTACGCTTCAGCGGAAACGGGTGTGAAAATGATGTTAGTTTCCGCTCTGTTTCCTATGCATCGGAAATGGACTGAAAAATGGTACTGAAGTTTCCGACCTGTTTCCGCTCGAGCAGAAACAGCTCGGAAACCAACGCGAGTTCCCCCCATGTTTCCAATCCAGCGGAAATAGACTGGAAACTGCTATTCAAGTTTTCAGCCGGTTTCCGCTTGAGCAGAAACAGATCGAAAACTGACCTAGGTTTACGCCAAGATTCCTGTACATGGAAACTGGACAAAAACCTGTTGTTAAATTTCCGCCCAGATTCCGCTCCAGCGGAAACTGGTCAGAAACTAATGTCAGTTTCCGCTCTGTTTCAAATGCACCGGAAATTGACTGGAAACTGGTATTGAAGTTTCGGACCTGCTTGTGAAACGGCTCGGATACCAACGCGAGTTTCCGCTCTGTTTCAAGTCCAGCGGAAATGGACCAAAAACTGCTATTAAGTTTCTAGCCTGTTTCCGGTTGCGCAGAAACAGGTCGGAAACCGACATAGGTTTCCGCTAAGATTCCTGTGCACGGAGACTAGACGGAAAGCTGTCCTTAAATTTCCGCCCAGATTACGCTTCAGCGGAAACGGGTGGGAAACTGATGTTAGTTTCCGCTCTGTTTCCAATGCATCGGAAATGGACTGAAAACTGGTACTGAAGTTTCCGACCTGTTTCCGCTCGAGCAGAAACAGCTCGGAAACCAACGCGAGTTTCCCCTATGTTTCCAATCCAGCGGAAATAGACTGGAAACTGCTATTCAAATTTCCAGCCGGTTTCCGCTTGAGCAGAAACAGATCGGAAACTGACCTAGGTTTCCGCCAAGATTCCGGTACATGGAAACTGGACAAAAACCTGTTGTTAAATTTCCGCCCAGATTCCGTTTCAGCGGAAACTGGTCAGAAACTGATATCAGTTTCCGCTCTGTTTCCAATGCAGCGGAAATGGACTGGAAACTGGTATTGAAGTTTCCGACCTGCTTGTGAAACGGCTCGGATACCAACGAGAGTTTCCGCTCTGTTTGAAATCAAGCGGAAATGGACCGGAAACTGCTATTAAGTTTCTAGCCTGTTTCCGGTTGCGCAGAAACAGGTCGGAAACTGACATAGGTTTCCGCTAAGATTCCGGTGCACGGAGACTGGACGGAAAGCAGTCCTTAAATTTCCGCCCAGTTTCCGTTCTGTTTGCAATCCAGCGGAAATGGACTGGAAACTGGTACTGAAATTTCCAACCCGTTTTCGCCCAGCGGAATCTGGTCAGAAACTGATGTCAGTTTCCGCTCTGTTTGCAATCCAGTGGAAATGGACTGAAAACTGGTACTGAAGTTTCCAACCTGTTTCCTCTCCAACAGATACAGCTCGGAAACCGACGCAAGTTTCCGCTCTGTTTCCAATCCAGCGGAAATGGACTGGATACTGCTATTCAAGTTTTCCAACCTGTTTCCGCTTAAAGCAGAAACAGGTCGGAAATTGACTCAGGTTTCCGCCAACATTCCGGTGCATGGAAACTGGACAGAAACCTGTCGTTAAAATTCTGCCCAGATTCCGCTCCAGTGGAAACTGGTCAGAAACTGATGTCACCCTTTTCTGTCAACTTCGCTGTCATAAGGCCGCTGTTAGTTGTTTAGCGTGAAATATGCAGGATTTCTTTATTATTTTTGGGAAAATCTTGCAATTTCTTAAGTTTTGCATATCATACACTTGTTACATGATAATTAATAATAAATAATTATCGCATCTAGCATGTATGTTTTTGGCAAGCAAGATCATGCTAAACAACTAAGATCTGATGATAATTAATTATCATCAGATCTTAGTTGTTTAGCATGTCCCTTATAAAAAAAACCGTGGTTTACCATACATTACCATAGGGTAAAGTATGGTAATGCATGGTAAACCACGGTTCTGCGTGGTAATGTATGGTAAATCCGAGGTAAAAGATTGTATGATAAAGTTTACTGTGGTTTACCATACAACGAGCCGTGGTGAACCACGGTATTCCAGGCTGAACCATGAACATCCATGGTAACTTATGGTGAATCCATGGCAAAAAGATTGTATGGTAAAGTTTACCGTGGTTTACCATACAATGAACCGTGGTGAACCACGGTATTCCAGGCTGCACCATGAAAATCCATGGTAATAAAATATGGTCAATTTTACCATGGTTTACCATACAACGAACCGTGGTCAACTATGATGTTCAATGGTAAACCGTGAAACTGCATTGTTCGAATCCGTGGTAACAAAGTATAATAGTAAATCAAACATCAGACGAACCGTGGTAATTCAGGTTCACAATACCCAGCCATTTAGTGTCACATGTATGTACCATGAATACACTTTTCTGACACAATTTGTGTTTCTTTGAAATGTTCCCTAAAAGTTTATTTTTGTAGAAAACAAGAGTTTCTTACAATAATAAAGTTTTATTTCATAATTTATTACTTTCGAAATATCACACAAAATTGCCAAACTATAGGTTTGCATACATATTCCATTACAAATAATGGCTCACATATCCATATATCCACACAGTAAAACCACTGACAAAACGTAGGTTTTTTTCCTACGATGCATTGACTGTAAAAACTTCCTGTTGAGTTCACACCTTAATCACACTAGCTCGCGCTAGCAGACAATGACACAGTTCGATAAGCCATGAAGATACTTCATATGTACCGGTACATCCGACTTAATCGTGGATAAAACAACATGGTGCCATTGCCATTGATTGCTGTTTCAAATGCACATCAACAATGCAAGGCACGTCGTGAGCATGCATGCGACGTTCGTAAGTCTTTGTTATATTCTCCGTTTCAGAACCACATCTAGGCACTTTAATAAAATACACCATTTACACCTCTGCTTGGAGACTGTCATTGTAAAGATCATAACTTGCCTTTTCTTACGGCTGAAAAAGGACTTTTTGTTTGGTTAGTAATCATGCATTCAGATGAATGCTATATATGCCGATCGTATACAGCTCATAATGTGATGAATTATATAGTTTCAATCAAAAATAAAACAACAATCTATTAAATAACCGATATATTCATACATATGACAATACTCGCTCTCATACACCACCGCTAGGCCGTAAATTATAAAGAAGAGTTGTCTTTCTTATTTGGCCCATAGATGGCACGCTCATCGTGACGGAAACGATACTAAAATGTCGGGCAGTTGTATGCCTGTGTACTGTTGTTTGTGTGAGAAAATTGGCGTTGTTTTGACCCTTCACTGTAACCCAGCTGGTCTACTGTGTGGTCAAGCAAAGTTGATCGTTTGATCGACTAAACTGAGTAGCTCAACAATGAATATGTGTGCAGGGCATCGCAAATCCATGAAGTGTGTAACTTTCCTTGTTGTTGGCATGCATGTTCATCATGTTGTGTTACTCGTCGAGCGGACCGGGGGTGGCGGATTATGGAAATGCCGCAAACCTTGATGTTTTATTTCACTGCTGCATGTTTGTTTGGCTTTAACCACCCATGGTTGGACAACGATATCAACCAGATGTCCAGGGTATTTAAATATTCAACGAACGAACGATGAGACAGCATTTATCCACCGATCCAACAAATCTACGACTTCTCAACAACAACAACAATGATATGAACAACGAAACCTGGGGCATTGACACGGTGTGTCAATTCAACTGGCCAATGAAGAATGGCGAAGTCCAGAAAGTTGCAGCCCGAGTTTTGAGATTTAGCAGTGAGTATTTATTTTGTCTGTCTATGTAATTGTTTTATGATAAGAATTATTATTAAACAAAAACTTGCTTAGTCAACATTTTTTTATTGTGCACAAACCCGGCATTGGCAAAGGTTGTGTTTATAAGTGAAACTTAATTGCGAAAGATTTATCTTAAGCACCAAAAATTTGCAACCATAGAGGTTATAATATGGTTCTATGATATCGACAACTTCTAAAAAATGAAAATTATATGTTAGTAAAAACATTTTGTATCTCTGATTGTTTGACTAATTGTTTGACTGAAACTTGCAGAATAATAATTATCAAGTTTTGAAAATGATAATATAGTGGTTGCACCACTTTATAACGAGAAAATCAGCATGCATAACATTGGTAAAAAGACATGAACAGAGAGTATTGATGTCACAAATATATTTTTTTTTATTAGATAACAGGCCAGAGTTGAAAAACGTACATGACCAACTATTGGATGGAGAAGACCTGGAGACTATCTTGGAAGGCTTAGAGAATCTTGGGCGTGGCCAAAGAGGAAAGCGACCCGCGAAACGTAGAGAATCTTTCAGCTCTGTCGACGAGGTAATTCTATTGTCAGTAATAATTTGGCATGATCAAGGCTCACGAAACCCAGTCGCTTCTTTTATGATAGTTTGCTTACACGTATACATGTACATGTAACCTTTATGCATTTTAAGTAGGCCTAGTTCATATCATAGAAAATCGGATTCCCAGTCCGAGTTCATTAATAGTACATGTATAGCGATGCGGATACCAGTGGAAACAGGTGTTTTTGTTTCCGCCAAGAATCCGGTGCACGGAAACTGGACAGAAACCTGTTGTTAAATTTCCGCCCAGATTACGCTTCAGCGGAAACGGGTGGGAAACTGATGTTAGTTTCCGCACTGTTTCCAATGCATCGGAAATGGACTGAAAACTGGTACTGAAGTTTCCGACCTGTTTCCGCTCGAGCAGAAACGGCTCGGAAACCAACGCGAGTTTCCCCCATGTTTCCAATCCAGCGGAAATAGACTGGAAACTGCTATTCAAGTTTCCAGCCGGTTTCCGCTTGAGCAGAAACAGATCGGAAACTTACCTAGGTTTCTGCCAAGATTCCGGTACATGGAAACTGGACAAAAACCTGTTGTTAAATTTCCGCCCAGATTCCGCTCCAGCGGAAACTGGTCAGAAACTGATGTCAGTTTAATTTCCGCTCTGTTTCCAATGCAGCAAAAATGGACTGGAAACTGGTATTGAAGTTTCCGACCTGCTTGTGAAACGGCTCGGATACCAACGCGAGTTTCCGCTCTGTTTCAAATCCAGCGGAAATGGACCGGAAACTTCTATCAAGTTTCTAGCCTGTTTCCGGTTGCGCAGAAACAGGTCGGAAACTGACATAGGTTTCCGCTAAGATTCCGGTGCACGGAGACTGGACGGAAAGCTGTCCTTAAATTTCTGCCCAGATTACGCTTCAGCGGAAACGGGTGTGAAAATGATGTTAGTTTCCGCTCTGTTTCCTATGCATCGGAAATGGACTGAAAAATGGTACTGAAGTTTCCGACCTGTTTCCGCTCGAGCAGAAACAGCTCGGAAACCAACGCGAGTTCCCCCCATGTTTCCAATCCAGCGGAAATAGACTGGAAACTGCTATTCAAGTTTTCAGCCGGTTTCCGCTTGAGCAGAAACAGATCGAAAACTGACCTAGGTTTACGCCAAGATTCCTGTACATGGAAACTGGACAAAAACCTGTTGTTAAATTTCCGCCCAGATTCCGCTCCAGCGGAAACTGGTCAGAAACTAATGTCAGTTTCCGCTCTGTTTCAAATGCACCGGAAATTGACTGGAAACTGGTATTGAAGTTTCGGACCTGCTTGTGAAACGGCTCGGATACCAACGCGAGTTTCCGCTCTGTTTCAAGTCCAGCGGAAATGGACCAAAAACTGCTATTAAGTTTCTAGCCTGTTTCCGGTTGCGCAGAAACAGGTCGGAAACCGACATAGGTTTCCGCTAAGATTCCTGTGCACGGAGACTAGACGGAAAGCTGTCCTTAAATTTCCGCCCAGATTACGCTTCAGCGGAAACGGGTGGGAAACTGATGTTAGTTTCCGCTCTGTTTTCAATGCATCGGAAATGGACTGAAAACTGGTGCTGGAGTTTCAGACCTGTTTCCGCTCGAGCAGAAACAGCTCGGAAACCAACGCGAGTTTCCCCCATGTTTCCAATCCAGCGGAAATAGACTGGAAACTGCTATTCAAGTTTCCAGCCGGTTTCCGCTTGAGCAGAAACAGATCGGAAACTGACCTAGGTTTCCGCCAAGATTCCGGTACATGGAAACTGGACAAAAACCTGTTGTTAAATTTCCGCCCAGATTCCGCTTCAGCGGAAACTGGTCAGAAACTGATGTCAGTTTCCGCTCTGTTTCCAATGCAGCGGAAATGGACTGGAAACTGGTATTGAAGTTTCCGACCTGCTTGTGAAACGGCTCGGATACCAACGCGAGTTTCCGCTCTGTTTCAAATCCAGCGGAAATGGACCGGAAACTGCTATTAAGTTTCTAGCCTGTTTCCGGTTGCGCAGAAACAGGTCGGAAACTGACATAGGTTTCCGCTAAGATTCCGGTGCACGGAGACTGGACGGAAAACTGTCCTTAAATTTCCGCCCAGATTCCGCTACAGTGGAAACTGGTCAGAAACTGATGTCAGTTTCCATTCTGTTTGCAATCCAGCGGAAATGGACTGGAAACTAGTACTGAAATTTCCAACCTGTTTCCGCCCAGCAGAATCTGGTTAGAAACTGATATCAGTTTCCGCTCTGTTTGCAATCCAGTGGAAATGGACTGAAAACTGGTACTGAAGTTTCCAACCTGTTTCCTCTCCAACAGAAACAGCTCGGAAACCGACGCAAGTTTCCGCTCTGTTTCCAATCCAGCGGAAATGGACTGGATACTGCTATTCAAGTTTTCCAACCTGTTTCCGCTTAAGCAGAAACAAGTCGTAAATTGACTCAGGTTTCCGCCAACATTCCGGTGCATGGAAACTGGACAGAAACCTGTCGTTAAAATTCTGCCCAGATTCCGCTCCAGTGGAAACTGGTCAGAAACTGATGTCACCCTTTTCTGTCAGCTTCGCTGTCATAAGGCCGCTGTTAGTTGTTTAGCGTGACCCTGACTCATCTATATTTTTGAGGTAAATGATGAAAAATATGCAGGATTTCTTTATTATTTTGGGAAAATCTTGCAATTTCTTAATTTTTGCATATAATACACTTGTTACATGATAATTAATAATAAATAATTATCGCATCTAGCATGTATGTTTTTGGCAAGCAAGGTCATGCTAAACAACTAAGATCTGATGATAATTAATTATCATCAGATCTTAGTTGTTTAGCATGTCCCTTATAAAAAAAAACCGTGGTTTACCATACATTACCATAGGGTAAAGTATGGTAATGCATGGTAAACCACGGTTCTGCGTGGTAATGTATGGTAAATCCGAGGTAAAAGATTGTATGGTAAAGTTTACCGTGGTTTACCATACAACGAACCGTGGTGAACCACGGTATTCCAGGCTGAACCATGAACATCCATGGTAACTTATGGTGAATCCATGGTAAAAGATTGTATGGTAAAGTTTACCGTGGTTTACCATACAATGAACCGTGGTGAACCACGGTATTCCAGGCTGCACCATGAAAATCCATGGTAATAAAATATGGTCAATTTTACCATGGTTTACCATACAACGAACCGTGGTCAACTATGATGTTCAATGGTAAACCGTGAAACTGCATTGTTCGAATCCGTGGTAACAAAGCATAATAGTAAATCAAACATCAGACGAACCGTGGTAATTCAGGTTCACAATACCCAGCCATTTAGTGTCACATGTATGTACCATGAATACACTTTTCTGACACAATTTGTGTTTCTTTGAAATGTTCCCTAAAAGTTTATTTTTGTAGAAAACAAGAGTTTCTTACAATAATAAAGTTTTATTTCATAATTTATTACTTTCGAAATATCACACAAAATTGCCAAACTATAGGTTTGCATACATATTCCATTACAAATAATGGCTCACATATCCATATATCCACACAGTAAAACCACTGATAAAACGTAGGTTTTTTTCCTACCATGATTGACTGTAAAAACGTCCTGTTGAGTTCACACCTTAATCACACTAGCTCGCGCTAGCAGACAATGACACAGTTCGATAAGCCATGAAGATACTTCATATGTACCGGTACATCCGACTTAATCGTGGATAAAACAACATGGTGCCATTGCCATTGATTGCTGTTTCAAATGCACATCAACAATGCAAGGCACGTCGTGAGCATGCATGCGACGTTCGTAAGTCTTTGTTATATTCTCCGTTTCAGAACCACATCTAGGCACTTTAATAAAATACACCATTTACACCTCTGCTTGGAGACTGTCATTGTAAAGATCATAACTTGCCTTTTCTTACGGCTGAAAAAGGACTTTTTGTTTGGTTAGTAATCATGCATTCAGATGAATGCTATATATGCCGATCGTATACAGCTCATAATGTGATGCATTATATAGTTTCAATCAAAAATAAAACAACAATCTATTAAATAACCGATATATTCATACATATGACAATACTCGCTCTCATACACCACCGCTAGGCCGTAAATTATAAAGAAGAGTTGTCTTTCTTATTTGGCCCATAGATGGCACGCTCATCGTGACGGAAACGATACTAAAATGTCGGGCAGTTGTATGCCTGTGTACTGTTGTTTGTGTGAGAAAATTGGCGTTGTTTTGACCCTTCACTGTAACCCAGCTGGTCTACTGTGTGGTCAAGCAAAGTTGATCGTTTGATCGACTAAACTGAGTAGCTCAACAATGAATATGTGTGCAGGGCATCGCAAATCCATGAAGTGTGTAACTTTCCTTGTTGTTGGCATGCATGTTCATCATGTTGTGTTACTCGTCGAGCGGACCGGGGGTGGCGGATTATGGAAATGCCGCAAACCTTGATGTTTTATTTCACTGCTGCATGTTTGTTTGGCTTTAACCACCCATGGTTGGACAACGATATCAACCAGATGTCCAGGGTATTTAAATATTCAACGAACGAACGATGAGACAGCATTTATCCACCGATCCAACAAATCTACGACTTTTCAACAACAACAACAATGATATGAACAACGAAACCTGGGGCATTGACACGGTGTGTCAATTCAACTGGCCAATGAAGAATGGCGAAGTCCAGAAAGTTGCAGCCCGAGTTTTGAGATTTAGCAGTGAGTATTTATTTTGTCTGTCTATGTAATTGTTTTATGATAAGAATTATTATTAAACAAAAACTTGCTTAGTCAACATTTTTTTATTGTGCACAAACCCGGCATTGGCAAAGGTTGTGTTTATAAGTGAAACTTAATTGCGAAAGATTTATCTTAAGCACCAAAAATTTGCAACCATAGAGGTTATAATATGGTTCTATGATATCGACAACTTCTAAAAAATGAAAATTATATGTTAGTAAAAACATTTTGTATCTCTGATTGTTTGACTAATTGTTTGACTGAAACTTGCAGAATAATAATTATCAAGTTTTGAAAATGATAATATAGTGGTTGCACCACTTTATAACGAGAAAATCAGCATGCATAACATTGGTAAAAAGACATGAACAGAGAGTATTGATGTCACAAATATATTTTTTTTTATTAGATAACAGGCCAGAGTTGAAAAACGTACATGACCAACTATTGGATGGAGAAGACCTGGAGACTATCTTGGAAGGCTTAGAGAATCTTGGGCGTGGCCAAAGAGGAAAGCGACCCGCGAAACGTAGAGAATCTTTCAGCTCTGTCGACGAGGTAATTCTATTGTCAGTAATAATTTGGCATGATCAAGGCTCACGAAACCCAGTCGCTTCTTTTATGATAGTTTGCTTACACGTATACATGTACATGTAACCTTTATGCATTTTAAGTAGGCCTAGTTCATATCATAGAAAATCGGATTCCCAGTCCGAGTTCATTAATAGTACATGTATGTTGACATTTTGAATATGATTAAAATTTTACTAGAGCAGCCGTAATATCTGTATAGTTATCAGTGACTTGAATTATCACATCATGACTAATGTACATAACATTTGCCTGTATTGGACATTTATATTTTTACGTCTTTAATAGAAAAGAAAACACTAGCAGAAATCAGACGAATGATACCCAGTCAGGTGTCCTTTCAATGAGAAAAAAACACAGGATGACTCTTTTCCTTTGGTTTTTAGATCGAGGAGCAATCCCGTGCATCGTTTGTTCAGACTGGAGTTTGGATGGTAGGCCTATATTATCTATATACGTAAGTCATCTAATAATTCAATCACAGGAAGTGGATCTTTCAGGTTCATTCTTGAGAGAGCAGCAGCCCACTCAATTCGCCTCAGCAAAAGGAAATTGCTGAGGTGAATGTCGAGGCAGATTTGGTATGCCTCAGCAATTTTTAACATTATGATAAATGGTGAACATTTTGGCTGTGTGAAATTATTGCCGAGACAAATTTCTAAATTGAGATGGCTGGAGCAGACTATAGTAGGCAATCTTTAATGGTATGAACTTAAACCCTTTCTGTACCAGCTATTTGAGGCATTTCTAACTAGAAATATAATCGTGGTGTCATCCAGTAATTTAGACAACTTGCAACAGCTGGTCTGATTCGCGGAAAGCCCGAAATCTGAGCTTTCCAAAAATGTATAACATTGTGCTAAAAGTCCAGAAATCTATGTTCCCATGAATGAGAAATCTGCAACAATTCATTGAATTATTTTCTACCAGTACTCAAGTACCGGTACGGTACAGAACGGGTTAAAGAATAGATAGAAGTGAACAAAAGTAACCTGTTGCTAGTTAAATCTATATTTAAAAAAGCTGTTTTGAAGCCATTTCCGGTGATGGAAATAATTAGAATGTTTACTGTAGGTGTTTTCTTTCCGATCTGCTAAAACCATGACACTACACAGATCAAATAATGATAATATTTTCATCAGATTTAATTGAAAAGTAATGCAGTTTACGTAAATTCTATCCTTGTAAATTCTGTCATTGTACAACAGTAAGTACATGTGCAAGCAAGTAATGCAACCTAGTGCGGTGTCTGCTGGGGGGGTCTCGAAATAAAATACGGAATCCACTGATGGTCGGATTTCAGAATTTTTTTCCAGTGTACTTGATTCAAAACCATTTCCATTTCAGAATAAAAGCTCGTCATCGCTAGTTCTCAGGTTCTACTGAACGGATCTTTCTGAAGTTTGATACGCAGGATTCGCTTGGGGCTAGTTATTCAACATATGTCTTTCGACCCCATTTGCTTATCGAATATGGCTGCATGGTGGCCATCTTGGATTTTCTTGTTATCGCCAGTTCTCCGGACGTGCAGAATGGATCTTAAATCAAATTTGGTACACAGGTTCCCGTCAGAGTCTAGTTTTGCAACATATGTTTTTCGACCTCATTTGCATATATAATATGGCTGTCTGACCGACATCTTGTATTTCTGCACAAAGGCTTGTTCTCACTATAACTCTCAGGTTATACTGAAGAGTTCTTTCTCAAATTTGATACACAGGTTCTGTTGGGAGCCTAAGCATGCAACATATTTTCTTCAACCTGATTTGCATATTCAATATATGACTGTCTGGTGACCATCCTGGACTTTCTTGTTATTGCTAGTTTTCATGACCTACTGAATCTCAATCTCAAAATTGAGTCTAGTTATGCAGCTTTGACCTGATTTGCATAATTAATTATTATGGCTGCCTGGTCGCCATTTTGGATTTTCTTTTCACTGCTAGTTCTCATGTTGCAGCTCTTTCTGTGGTGAAAAACATCTTAAGCCACTTCCTCCAGCTACATTCAGATGAGCTACAGTGCCACGGCACTATCTTTGGAGTACGTACATCATGGATGGCACCTTCTGCCATCTCATTACATGGTTATGTTTATTTTACATATGCTATTTCATTACAGAGTCTGCTCTACGGGCCATATGAAACATCAGAGGATTCACTATGTATCCCTTGTTGAATTGTATTGCATTTTTGAAGGACAAATTGTACAGGGCATGCAATATCAGTGTTTTGTCATTTGCAGAGCTTTATTAGAAGCCTAGGCCTGACAGCCAGAATATGATGTCAACTTTCCCATCCACTTCCTCATGAATTACCAGTATTGCATAGCCTGGCGTTATAGACCATTTCTATTTAGTTTTCACTCTGACTCACCTTAATAACACTTTTGATTTTACAGAATGTTGTTGAGAAGTACAGAATAACATTCCCCTTGGTGATCCTGACATCTGTTTACCCTGATAGACCAATAAGCGAAGAGAGGCGCTATAAAGATGTTATCCTGCAGGTGCCAGTTACTCCAAGTGAAGTGAAAATGATTACTTGGACTTCAGTGAACACGGGGAAATATTACAAAGTGAAAGGACCACTAGAAATATCAATCTCGAATCTAGAATCATCCGGTCCTGTTCTCCCTACAGACTCTGGTTGCACGGTCAGCATTACAGCTTCCCATTGGATAATGCACGAACGCATAGAAGGTGGAACATAACGTAGACGTATCTGTGGAGATCATGCATGTGACCCGACGTCACACAGGTGACGCGTTTGAGACGTGACGTCGTCTGTTTGTATTGTTGCGATTAATTTTCAATTATGACGTTATGTCGGTGTTGTTGTTTGACATTTCGCAAAGGATCACGATACCAAGAATCTTGGCAAATCGAACGACCGTGTTACCAGGGGTCAGATGAAGTGCGGCCATTTTCCTGCGACGGAAGCGACCCCTGGTGGCGAGGTTGTAGAAATATGAAACTGGAATAACCTACGAACAGAGATGGATTACATGTACATTTGTACATTGAATTGCAGTTGTGTATACAATTACTGTGGTTTGCCTGCAATTCTTTGTTACAGTGCAAAACCAGTAATACTGTAGCAATCTTAGTAACTAAAAAAATCTTTCTGAGCAGCTGTGTAATGAGATAGGTCTGTCACCCAGATCTTGTACGGCTACTATTTACCCCGCCTTCAGGAAGTTTGTTCTTGATATGTCCTACATGTAAACTGTGGGAACAAAGCTTAAGGGTACCACCGTTTCATGTTACACCCATGTTGCGTTTGATGGACTGAAAATTACACTTGTTCATGGACTGTTTTATTAAAGTATTTGGTTTAATGTGTTTACATTAGAGTAGAATGGCACCAGAATCATCCATTGTTAACTTGTTGGTTTGACATCTTATTCTCCAATGCACTGATATTTCAGGATCAAAGAACTGTATACCAATCTGAATGTAAATATATATTGAAAATTTTACCACTGAAATTTCTTTTGTATAAACTAACATAAGTTGAATATAATAGTCTTCCGTTAGTTTCCACTCCATTTCCATCTGTAATCCAGTTAATTTTTTATGTAGAAAAGGGCACGGAAACTGAATGGAAACCTGCTGGAAAATTATAGTTCTTCACTTGTTTCTGCTGTGTTTCCGCGTCGTTTCCAGTACAGAAACCAGCAGAGCGTTACGGTTTCCAACCAGTTTCCACTCCATTTCAGCCGGTAATCCAGTTAATTTCCTATGTAGAAAAGGGGGTGGAAACTGGATGGAAACCTGATGGAAAATGGTAGTGCATCACCTGATTCTGCTGTGATTCTGCTTAGTTTCCAGTGTAGAAACCAGCAAAGCGTTACTGTTTCCAACCAGTTTCCGCTCAGTTTCCGTCTATAAACCAGTTGGTTTCCTGCGGAATCTTGGCGGAAACTGATTGGAAACTGTAACAAGTTCATATTGCGCACCCTGGATTCCGCTCCGTTTCCGCATTGGCACACATCAGTTTACGTAAGGCTTCCATCTTGTTTCTGACCAGTTTACAATTTGGAAACTTGGTCAGAAACAAGGCGGAAACTGGTTGGAAACCTTTTAAGCACGGTCTGTTTCCAACCGGTTTCCGCTTATTTTCCGCACCGCTCTATTTAGGTATTTCATGTTTCCAGCCTGTTTCCGCTCTGTTTCTATTGCGGAAACCAACAGAGTGTTACAGTTTCCAACCAGTTTCAATCCTGTTTCCGGCCCACTCTCCACATAATTTCCGCTGCGGAATCTTGGCGGAAACAGCTTGGGAACTGTAACACGTCCACTATTCCGCACCTCCGGAATCCTGGGTTCTGCTCAGTTTCCGCTTGGCATGCTCCATGGTTTCCGCCCAGTTTCTGTCCAGTTTACAATTTGGAAACTTAGTCGGAAACTAGGCGGAAACTGGTTGGAAACCTTTTAAGCACGGTCTGTTTCCAACCTGTTTCCGCTCAGTTTCCGCTTGGCATGCTCCATGGTTTCCGCCCAGTTTCTGTCTTGTTTCTGTCCAGTTTACAATTTGGAAACTTAGTCGGAAACTGGGCGGAAACTGGTGGAAACCTTTTAAGCACGGTCTGTTTCCAACCTGTTTCCGCTCAGTTTCCGCTTGGCATGCTCCATGGTTTCCGCCCAGTTTCTGTCTTGTTTCTGTCCAGTTTACAATTTGGAAACTTAGTCGGAAACTAGGCGGAAACTGGTTGGAAACCTTTTAAGCACGGTCTGTTTCCAACCTGTTTCCGCTCAGTTTCCGCTTGGCATGCTCCATGGTTTCCGCCCAGTTTCTGTCTTGTTTCTGTCCAGTTTACAATTTGGAAACTTAGTCGGAAACTAGGCGGAAACTGGTTGGAAACCTTTTAAGCACGGTCTGTTTCCAACCTGTTTCCGCTCAGTTTCCGCTTGGCATGCGCCATGGTTTCCGCCCAGTTTCTGTCCAGTTTACAATTTGGAAACTTAGTCGGAAACTAGGCGGAAACTGGTTGGAAACCTTTTAAGCACGGTCTGTTTCCAACCTGTTTCCGCTTATTTTCCGCACAGCTCTATTTGGACATTTCATATTTCCAGCCCGTTTCCGCGCTGTTTCCAGTGCGGAAACCAGCAGAATGTTACAGTTTCCAACCGGTTTCATTCCTGTTTCCGGCCCAGATTCCGCATAATTTCCGCTGCGGAATCTTGGCGGAAACAGCTTGGAAACTTTAACACGTCCACTATTCCGCACCTCCGGAATCCTGGGTTCCGCTCAGTTTCCGCTTGGGGTGCTCCATGGTTTCTGTGCAGTTTCCATCTTGTATCTGTCCAGTTTACAACTTGGAAACTATGCGGAAACTGAGCGGAAACTGGATGGAATCCGGTTGCTTCCACCCAGTTTCCGCCCTGTTTCCGAATTCGGAAACTGGCACATTTCACCCAGTGTCTTGTCCAACGTTTACCTTTCTTTTAAAAATAAACGGCAAAAAGAGGTCATAATTATTTTAATTTCTGGGTTAAGAGAGAATAGATTTTGGCTAACTTCCTTCACTGCTGTTATATTTAATAAGGTTCATCAACTGATGCAAAATGTGTTCACTAATCGATTCAAATAATTTAGTTACAGATAAGGCCACGCTTTATCTTGATGAGTATACAAGGAGATCAAGTTTCCAACATTGGTAATATAACTACATGCAGCGTTCAAGTTTTTCCAATTTTAGATTGAATGTTGACCGTTAATAAAGCCGAAATATGTTCTATGAGGCGATGATGTAAGAGAGAGCCTCGCTGTCAAAATAGTGTCATAGCTCTCATTTTACATACGTGATCTCACTATGATGAAGGCATGGTTCTCTGTTCAGAATGATCATTTTATACCAGTCCTTAAATATATGTATACATATAAATATCATGCGATCAAACATAGCGTTCTATCTTTCACAAATTACTTGATCAAACATGACGGATGAATGGTGTATTTTGATTGGTCGGTTAAATTACTGTTCAATTTTCTCTGCCTCCTTCTCCTTCGGGACTCCTCTTTCGTTGCTGAAATGTTTGCAAACATTTACCTGCACAACAGCAAATATCATATCATTAAATAACTCTGTTAAGGACTTCACATATGCTCAAAGAAAATAAAATCTCGATAGGTATCATTTGACATTTCTTCTGTTTCTCTTGTACCAGTGTTAGATCCCCGAGACAGGATAAGAACGGCGACGGTTCCCAGGGCGAAGATTGATTGGTTTAAATTTCTTCGAACATGTACATAATAAAGTCACAAGATTTTAGCCTCCGTTTCCTATTACACGCTGGGTAATCAAAGTGCCATTCTCCGGAGTTTTCGCTTCAAATTGCGATCTCCTGAGGAAAACGAGGCACACTTCCGTTCAAATTGTCGAAGAATGACAGTTTTTTGCCAGTGTGCAATTTTTGACGCACAGATGCAGCAAAGATGGAAAGATAAGCGAAATTTTACATAGCCCACCGAGTGACCATGCTATTTATGTGTCATTTAACCAGTACAGCCGTCCCCACAAATTTGCCGAAATCCGTATCGAAGCAAAACAAACTAGTGAGCTGGATTGTAATTTCTCACTTCAATCGGTTTGGTGTGCGTTTTGCACTCGATTTTCAAGGCTCACGGTACACACAAATATCCTATCACTCCAAATCATATATCAAATGAAAGCTTATTTCATCTACGATGTACTTCAGCGTTTTACTTTGGCTGAAAATATGTATTTTTTCCATACACACTACTTTGAGTAGACATTCTCGGGAGTTAGATAAGCCATGCTTCGGAGGGTTATATACAATAACAGTTTCCTTTGCTGTGTTTTCATTATGAGAATTGCATTTAATACACAAAATTCGACACCTCAAACCAGAGAAGTTTTTATAGCACATAAAGAACAAACATTTCGTCATCTTCACGTTCAAACGTTTAATATTATTTTGGTTAGTGATGTGACATTTTCTACTTGGATAAAAATCATTCGTGCCAATGCCTTCAAGATGCATTAATAGAACAAACATGCATTTTTGCATGCGCACAGAATCTTGTGTAAGCAAATGTCACCACTGATCGTTCACAATACGAAACAAGAGCCCAAATGGGCTTCAATATACGCCCGTATATCTGGAATTACATTGGTCCAAATTTCAAGGTTGTTTAATAGCCTTGATTCCAATTGGTAGCTAGCAATGCATAGAAAGGTCTACAATTTTGTGCTTCTGAGAATGTAACATATACCATCTAAAATTTAATGATAACTAAAATAAGCTTAACTCTTGGAAACTAGTTGACCTTAGAGCAAGATCCGAGAGCTCACATACCCCACACTGAAATCGACAATAGTCAAATACAAGAAAATAGCAGTTTTCTTGCAAATGTATTTCTTTCAGACGAGAGAATTTTTCATGAAGGAAGAAGAAAGTGATGACGTAAGCCTTTGTTATTGAGTTGATAAACAGGTATAAAGTTCAAAAAGGACCCCTCTCTCCGTTAAATTAGTAAATGTATGGGTTTTTTCACAACAGTTTAACTAAATGTAGCTGTTTCAAACATGGTAGACAACTCCACAAAACAAATGCCATATACATGTAGGGGAGAAAACTGAATATTCCAACCTAACATATAGTCAGCTAAACTTGATTCAGTTTTGGGGGACTGTGACCTTGACCTTTGTCAAATTGATGTATGGCTCTTCTTCGCCATGCGAGTAGGGTATTTGACACGATTCCATACCTTGAAACTAGAGATATCACATGGACAACAAATGTTAATGGATGAATGGACAGAACGCAACATCGCATTAGGCACCGTTTCCAATTATCGTTCGCGAATGAATCGTTTATTTCGTCAAATTTTCTCGAAGTCGCGATTTTCCAAGGCGCGAGGGAATGGTTTTTTTTCTTCAAAATAAACGATTCATTCGCGATCGCTGTTCGAATTGGTTTTTTTCTGTTGACAGTCGTTTTTCAATCGAGAAAATTCTCGCGACTAAAAAGCGATATCGCGATTCAATCGCTTTTTAATCGAGAAAATATAAACGATTGAAAAAAAAAAACGATTGAGGATTATAGCCGAAAGTAGTACGCCATTGGTTCAGCCGGACTGACCCGCATACACGTTCGAGTTTCTAACACTTCAGTCAGACTATATAAAGTTCGATCATTTTTTCTTCTTCCTTTTCCATTCTTTGCCTAGTGTAAAACTATAGTGTGTTTCTGTACAGTTAACGGTTATATAGATACGATGGGGATATTGAAAGAAATTGAAAAAAATATCTATATATATACATAGGAATAATGGTTATGCATATAATTATAACTTCATATTTACATATATTTTGTACGGGACACAGGCCCGGATATGGTCAGATTGGGTCATTTGCACTTGCAATTTCGTCTATTATTTTGGGTATTTCTGTGTTTTAAAGCTGGTATTATTCCAGATTTCTTGTGTAGCATTTTTCGTGAACGTTTTTGGCATCTGTGCGGGCTGAAATTTTGAGTTGATTCGTCAGATTTTCGATGTACGCGTGGTTTTTTGCTCTACGATCACCATTTTCCTTGTGTAGATAGATGGCGCTGTATTGAATGTAACATTGTCATACGGGGCTTTTGAGTCTTCGAAAGCACTTAATTATTAATATATAGCGCGGGCTATTTGTAAAAGTTTTCAAAACTGGTTAATCCAGTAAGAGATGAAATTATATAATATTCAGTTGGTTTTTGGCTTGAGCTTCCCTTTGGAATCATTCATACATTTATCAAAATATAAAATTAAAATAAAAAGTATTGTACATATGCGAATCCAACCGTTATATGCGATTCAATCACCATTGTGATATGTATTTGATATAAATATGAAATCACTCCCGCGAATATTCTTATAATAAATAAAATTAACTTGAAGGTGATTTTTTGAACTTATTCACATCTCAATAGTTTAAAAACTGTACCAACACATGAATGGATACCATTTCCTAATGTATGTTTTACTATAACAAAATATACATATTTAATTACACTATTTCTCACCTTAATTGACCTAGAAATTCTCGGCTGGAGGGCTAAGCTGTTCTGGGTTATCGCCATGCGCCCATTCACACCTCTATCAAGCCTGTGCCGTAATCATTCTGATAATGCAATCAACGACGAACTCAAATCCACTTATGACCTGTACCCGGTATTTACAAAACAAGATATTGTGACTATCATCCTGTATTGTTTATACCAAGTTGCATGAATATATGAGGAAATTATCGAAAGTATGAAGGGAATGACTGAACATTATACATTGTCGACTCACACGATTATTGAATAAACATGTAATTTTGTCATTTACGCTTCGCCAGAGTAAATCTGAGCGCGAACGTCACAGGAAGCATGGTACAGGTATATGTATAGATATTTCCAGCATACGCCCTACTTCGGCTTGTAGGAGACTATAGATCGTGAATCATATATATTATTCGGTTATCTTACGCATTTATACAGTATAGTATAGTAATATAGGTTTTTCCATCGACAAATCCGCAATCAACATTACATGTAGTTCCCAGTTCGCGGATAGAGCGGCGTACGACGGCAACACGGCCTATGTGTCAAATATCACTCCGCCTCACGATTCTCTCGCGCCTTGAAAAAACGATTCTCTCGCGATTGAAGATTCGCGATCAAGAACGGATCGCGCATGGGTAAACGATTCAAAAACGATATCGCGAGAGAATGGTTTTTTCCAGAAAAGGTTCAATCGTTTTTTCTCATTTTTTTTCTCGATATCCTCGCGACTGATTCCCGATTGATCGTTTTCAATCGAGAAAATTGAAGAAAAATCGCGACTGAAGAAAAAAGATTAATGGAAACGATCCCTTACATGACCTCATCTTCGACAGGTGTATCAAAATGTGACTTAATGATTTCCTGATTTTGAGGTCACAGTGACTTTGAGCTTTGACCTTGATCTAAATTTTGATACATGACACATCGTCTTCCGTCAATGTATCGATGGACACAAAAACAAATCATGATCTTTATGAATTTCATGGTTTTGGGGGCCACAGTGACCTTGACGTTCGGCCTTGACCTACATTTTGATACATGACATCATGTCCCCCTAATGTATCTACTGACACACAAAAAAGTAATTTACAAAGATTTCTTGATTCTGTAGTCACAGTGACCTTGACTGTTGACATTGACCTAAATTTTGGTACATGACAAACCATCTCCCTGTAATGGACTAAAAAAAATCATGATATTAAACAATTTCACAATTTTGGAGTCACAGTGACCTTGACTTCAATCTTGACCTACATTTTGGTAGGTGACACACAGTAGATACTGTATCTACGGACACAAAAACATTTTATTTTTAATAATTTCCTGATTTTGGGGACGCAGTGACCTTTGACCTTCGACCTATTTTTTGGTTTGCGATACTTCATTACCCCCTATTGAATTCACTTACTCAAACATTAGTAATTTTTTATGATTTCCTGATTTTTATGTCACACTGACCTTTGACCTCTACCTACATTTGGTATGCAACAAATCTCCCCCTAGGGATCCACTCACCAAAAATTAGAACTATAGAAAACTGTCAATGATCAATGATTTCCTAATTTTAGGCAACCGTGACCTTTGACCTCGACCTAAATTTTGGTACGTAACACATCGTCTCCACCTAGTGTATCCACTCATGAAAAATTGCAACTGTGGATAGAGAACGTTCACAGATATAGACCGGATACCAACACTTCAGTGCTTTCCTGTTTTTTTAGGTCAGTGGCCTTTGACCTCTGACCTAGACCTTCATTTTGGTACGCGACACATTGTCTCCCCGTAGGGTATCCACTCACCAAAATTAGAACTGTAGATAGAAAACTGTCCCAGATATAGACCGGACACGGGGGACGGACAGACGGACGGACGGACACACGGACAGACGGACGGAAACCGCCATCACATAATACGTCCGCCGTTTGGCAGGCGTATAAAAAATATTTTTGCTACTCGAAATATCATTTTCAACCATTTAGCGAAAAATCGAAACAGGTAGGCCCTATATACACGTGGGCCTAATTACCAAAAAGTCGTAACACGTTCTTTATTTCTTTGTAAATGGATCCTCGTTGGTATATCTACATAGTATAATCCGTGGCGTGTCCTACTACTCCTCCCCCTCCTCCTCCTCCTCCTCATCCGCTTTACTCACTGCACAGCGGGTCGCATAAGTGTGGCGCTGCATATGGTGGAGCGAGAGACTTGGGGTTTTCACTACCTCAGATTCCATGGGCCAGGCTTGCACCCAAGCTTGTAAGATTCCATGGGAGTCTTACCTTGTATGATTCTTCTGTGCGCCATTGGATGTCATGGTTATTAGATAATATCCTGGATCGAGACTTCTTTGTTGAACGTTTTGTGTGTGAAGATACTGAAGATGTTTATCTAGTCGTCCTTTCCAAGACTGATAATAATTCTGTTATTTTTTTATCTGTAATTGGGCCTCGTTGGAGGTCTTTCAATGACAAGTATCTTTGCTGTAGTCAAGGCGACATGTCTGTGATATTGTCGCGCTGTTTGCAATTTTATGTTCGTAATCTCATTTTCGTT